>CM021104.1:495425836-495705275 GCA_007115665.2 Sequoiadendron giganteum
CTCCCTTTTGTTGCCCTCTACCCCTAAAGGATCGTTCCTTTGTCTTATTACTACCATTATTACCCCTTGCCACCTCCATTCCACGGGGAGGCACACTCGATGCCAGATCACCATTCCACATTAAACACTGCGTACCTAAAGCACTTGCTACACCACTGCATTAATTGCTTACAATGGAGGGGAGAATTTCAATTTTTCGAGGTGGGAAAAGCCACCAAATAATTCAAAAAACAATCATCAAATTTTACTATCTAAACTTTAACCTTGCAAGGCTATGAGGAACGAAACAAAAGAAAATTAGAGAACAGTAGAGGAAAGAAACTCAAACCCCAATCCTTAATAGCATATTGCCATTATAATCCTAGTTGTTGAGCCAACCTCCTTTCCTCAATCTTCCTCCACCTAACTTCTAAACGTAGTCTCTTAAGATAGTCAAACTTAGTATCATTTTAAAATTGTATAATATATATAAAATTTGTAATTTATTTCTCTTTATCAATAAAAATTGTTGATTTATATTAATTGAGTTTATTTATTTATTTTTAGATTTAATTAATGAGGGTTTCTATTGGGGCCACTTCCCTTGAATTGTGAGGGTTTTTTTCATTGGATCCACATCCCATACAATTCATTTATGTGGAGATACTGCTTTAACTAATGCTACTAGTGGGGGATATTGTTGCAGTTACATTTTAAACTCCTCTTGCAGCGCTTCTATGAATTGAATGCCTCTCCTTTCTCCTCCTATGGCACTCCTAAGGCTTGAATGCCTCCCCTTCTTCTCACCTCCTCCTCTTTTAGGGATTCCACGTTGATTTCTTCATCCTTTGTTTCTATAGCTTGAAAGATTTCTTCTTCAATCTCCTATAGGACATCCACTCCATATTCCTCCTCGCTTTCCACCTTCATCACATGTAGGTCTACAACACACTATCACTATAGTAGGGATATCACTCTAGCACACCCTACTATCGCTAAGACGTCCTTGGGGAGAATTCGACCTTGGTATCCAACATGAGAACCAAGTGGTCCTAACAATATATTTTAATATATTAATATATTAATTTTATTAATAAAAATTGTGGACAAATTTAATCATGAGTTTTTTCCTGAATTTTACTAGTGGATGAATTTGTTTTTAATTTTATCTTCATTAAACTCAAACATGAACACAAACTTGGTGACTCAGGCTGCAAATATTTAATTATTTATAAATGAGGCAGTTTTAAAAAAATCTGTGTTTTTGAAGGTTGACGATTACTTAGTTGTTCTAGTGTGGCAATCTACCAAATACAATTCCTAGTTTATCTCTAAACTCAACAAATTTATCTTTATCAAGTGGTTTAGTCTTTGTGTATGCAATCTACTCCTCTATAGGACAATAATAAAGACAAATGTCTTCATTATCAACCAATTAATATATGTAATGGTGATGAACTTCAATATGCTTAGTATTGGCATGATAGATTGGGTTCTTCACCATCTTAAGAACACTTTGGTTGTCACAGAAAAATGGGTTGGTTCAGTTTGATCCAATTGATTATCAGCCAATAGCCTTCATAACCACATTGGCTCACAACCTATATTGTTTGCTGCTATATATTTTGCTTTAGTGGAGGATAAGGAAATTGTGTTTAGTAGCTTGCTTTGCCAAGAAATTGCTCATGAACCAAAAGTGAAAACATAACCTGTTGTAGACTGTTTTGTATCAATCGATCTAGCCCAATTAGAATCAATATATCTAGTTAGCATGAAGTGAACATATTACTGATATAGAGTGCCAAAGTTAAGAGACCCTTTGATATATTGAAGAACTTATTTTGTAGCTTGCCAATGTTCCTCTTGAGGCTTAGACATGAATTGAAAAAGACAACTAATCGCAAAGCATAGATCTAGTCTAGTAGTAGTAAGATAAATCAAGCTACCTACCAATTTTTGATATATAGTTCCATTGACTAGTGATGAAATGATGTTAGCTAACCCCAACTTTCATGGTTGTAGATGTAGGATTGCATTCAATCATTTAAAATTTTTCTAAGAGAGATTTGGTATGCTTAGTTTGCGATACAAAAAATTTGTGATCAATTTGCCAAAATTCTACGCCTAAGCAATGTTGAAGTATGATAGAGTAAAGGGCATTTACCTTATAGGTCCCTTTTCACTCTAGTACTTAAGCTTACTTAAGTCATGTGCTTTTTTGTGTTTTAGTCATAAGATGAGGACACATGTCATGATCTTGTTTTATCCTCACCTAGGGTTTCTCTATGGTTGTTTTTTTCCTTTTATAAGGATTCTTCATTGTATTATTCGCCATATTGTGAGGTTTGCACATTAGTGATGATTCATGTTTCTGGATCAATCAACTCTGGCCTCCATAGCTATGCTTTCTCTCTTTCTATGACAAGTGTTTGATTGTAGGTGATCCTTGGGAGCTGTAGGGTTGAGAGATCAACTCCAACAAAGTAGACCTAAATTTGTTATTTCAAAAATAGAACATTTATCATGTTTTAGCAAATCAATTAAAATAGCACTGCTTTCGGTTATGGAAAGATCATCAACATAGATAGTTAGGATCATAGTTGAAAAACTTGTAGAGTACCTGCAAAAATTACATGTCAAAAACTTTGGCGAGTTACTTGCCTAAAAACTTGCTGACAATTTTTTTCAAAACTCGTGGGAATTTTTGGTTAAAACTTGTCAAAAACTTGCCTAAATGCGGATATAAATAATGTAAATAACTTCTTATGATTTTTGCATTTCAGACATGCGATTGGTGATGATTGGTAGCAATTTTGGGCACAAAAACCAAAGAGGACCAAAGGATTGCCCAAAAAATAAACAAAAATAATTTCATTTTTTAAAACATTTTTATTAATTAACAAGAGTGCCAAATACCTAAGTATTCCCTCAAGTGATTAAATTGTGAAAATGGTGTGTTACATGAAGTTTCTGTAGTTTCAAAGGCCTCGATTTGGGCTTGGTGGCAGGAGCTTTGCCCTCGAACTTGCAAGGGGCACTTTCACTTGATCTCGCTAGGGGTGTTGCCCGTAGACCCCCACAAGGGGCGCTGCCCCTCGACCTTGTTTTGAACATATGAATTCAAAATTCATATGTTCAAAACAAAGTCATGCCTATACAAAACCCTCTCATGGACATTTATGATTTATGAGAAGAAAATTTAGGGAGCTTAACTGCAATTGAAATGAAAAACATTTAGGAGAAGAAAACTGATGGAGCTTAAGTGCAATTAGTTGGTCCTCAGAATCTGTTATTTAAAAAAGAAAAGTATTTTTTTCCAAGGTTTACCCTGGGTATGCCCAGGGTTCATCCCTGGGACTGTGGATTTGTCCTGGGTACTTAATCCACTTTCCTTGGTACGAACTCTGGGTGTACCATACCCAGGAGGGACCAGACCCAAGACCTGTACATGGTCTGGTTCAGTATGGGTATGCCTCTGGAAACAGGTGAACCCAGTAACATAGCATTTTATTGATCGGGGGAATCTGTAATGGGGCTCTTAATTGCACATTGCATCGGCCAACCCATATATTTTAGCTGGAATGCATAATGTGACACAAATGTAGTATTTGAGATTCAACGAAGAATGCTTTTCTATTTTAAATCTAGAAAAGTAATGAAACAAGTCCACTTGCAAGTACCATATATGGATAAAGATAGATTATGTTTTCTAGGATGCAGACATCTGGATCACACTATCAATGATCTTTACCATTTCTTGTAAAAAAATTCCATTTGAGAATGAAACTAGAAGGGTTTCAAATGGTTTCAGTGGAGCTAACTGAAGCTGATATTCAAACACACAAAGTTTGAATCATGTAACATTGTTATGCCAATTTTTCTTCCCTTGTCTATCTCTCAATTCTGACCACTAATAAAATTTAGTTAGGATTCTTAGCATCTATAATTTTGTTTTAAATAGCTGAATCCACTAGCGAGGCCCATGCGTGTATCCATTTTATTTCATCAGAAACTATATTGGCAGGACTAGAAACCATAATCTTGTATCATGGCAGAAATGCATTCAATAAATCTAGCAGTAAAATACTTGTGACTTCCTGAGAACTGCTCTGGAACATCCAGAAGAACTACAGGAAATACTTGCCAAGTTAAATCTCTTCTATTTTAGTTACCTCATCCTCTCTTTCATTTGGAGAGGCTGTTCAATATGAAGGAAAGATGTATACAACCCAAAATTTATCTTATTCCCTTCAAACTCTCCCCTCTTTGATACATGACCTACTAAACACTGTTTGCAACATGGCATTTTATAAATTACTTAGTTGCCACCTTTTCTCCTTTCCATTTCCGGGAACATAATTCTTAGCATATCCGTTAGTATTTCATCCACTTTGGTTACTGTTGACGTGCCTTTTGTGACAGCGCCAGCACAGAATAAAGTTGCCCAACGGTCACTCTATTCTCTCTTGATCAAAGTGTCCCACATGCTAAGATTGCTTGAAAGTTCATGTGTTCGACTCCAAGGTTCCTTTTATCGCTAATAGACTCAGTTGGTTGATGTGTTTTGCTGGTTATTTCAAGGGGACTTACGTAGTTGTTCGACTTTGTGAAGCAATTAGGACATGAATGATTTGGCAATATGGTTCTGGTATCTAACTGACTCGGAAAATGCAGAATTTAAAGGGGATAGGGATAGGGATTCTACAGATCTACTTCTAAAAGGGGTGGAGGACGAAGATCGACTTAAACAATCTTCAAACCAAACTTCGCTTTGTCTTCTTTCGAACAACTCTGACAAAGTTGGTGCAATCTTCAAAGGATGAGAAAATGTTCAAACTATGACACAACACGTTCATACCGTCAACACGACGCATACAAACACATGAAACATAATCGAAGTTAAGTGCTGATACTCCAGTTGACCACGCAAGGCGAACTTACCATCAGCAAGTCCGCTAGTGGTATGGACGAGAAGACTTGCTCAAATCACAACGCCACACTCCACAGCTAACAACTACTTGCATGAAATAAAATCTATTTTACTCTATCTACCTTGAATTGGAAAGACGAACAAGCCTTGCTAGCTACTCACAATAGAAGATAGAACCACCAAACAATGATAAATCTTTATATTATGAGAGTGTTCACACCAACTTCTTACAAAGTCCTCAATGGGAAAACTTCCTTTCCTCCTCAATCTAAACTAACTTCTAAGCTCTACTCTCTAACTTCTATCTCCAATACTCTCTAGCTCTGATCTATCTCTGATTCTAATTCTAATAATTTACAAATGAGGGGGGATGCCCCTTTTATAACAAGTCCAATTCAGTGGACGGTTCAGATCAAATTACAATGAAGGGCTCAGATCGAGCCACCTATGCCCTGATTAGGGTTTCTGCCCTAAAAACCGCCACAGAGAGGAGTGGGCAACGAATGCACAGAATATTCTCCACTCCCCTGCAGGAATCATAATGAGCAATTAATGCCCACTACCATCATCAAGAAGATCCTCATCAAGCAGCGCGTTCCCACTGGCCTTCTCCCGGATAGCAAACTCGATCAACCGGGCCAATACTACTTCAACCTCCTGTGCAGAGATCGGTGGAATATGGTTGAGCTGGAACTCCAAGACTGCTACCGTCTGTCCGTATCTGGTGTAAGATTTCCTCCATGTCACTAAGGCGTCCTGGGTATGTTGAATTATACTAGAGAACGTGGAGACATTCTCAAAGTCATCCAGGACAAGTGACCTCGCAGCTGAGAAGAATGGAGGCAGTCTACTTTTCAAACCATCAGCAGTTATCTCCTCTGGGACCAACTTTCTAGCAAATATGGCTTCTAATGTATTGAGGACTCCCCCCAAGATGTTGCCCATTGCCTTCTTCACTTTAGCTGAATCTGCCCTTGCTGCGTCGTGAAATCCACGGCCTGTGACCACCGAGGAGTACCAACTGGTGAAATCGTACCTATCACCTCTCTCAATTACACCTCCATCCACTAAGGTTTCTAGAGGTACATGCATCAAAGCCCCCAAACGAAGTACAGTCTTCGTTTGATAGATGCGAGTATCACCCCAGGCCTGATCTACTATATCCATTCGTGCCAAAATATTTGAGGCCTGTCGATAAGCATCGGCAAGGTCCTCCATGAATTTTCCTGTCTCAGTATGAACACGGCTAACCCACTTGTCTGCCTCCGCTTCCATTTTCTTTAAATCCTCTAAGGCAACAATTGACTCGTTCGGAAGCTCCGATGGACGTTCCACTGCCGGGTCCGCTGGTTCACCTGGACGTGCTAGATTCTGCATATATCCTATCAAGGTTTTGTGCTCCTTCTTCAATTTCTTATACTTCCCCTCCGTGCGGAGCAACCGATCCTTCAATGCCTGATAGGAGTTATCGAACTCCTCGATAACTTGGGCCTCAGAGTTCCACCTAACTCATCGGTGGTGACTACATAATTTTTAAATTTCTCCTCGGTTCGACAATAATCTTCCTTCTTAATAGCCAATTGCCGCAGCGAGCCTAACTCGTCACGAGATCTTTAAAATCTTCGGCCCTTTTCTTTCTCCGTGGCGAATGGACCTCCTCCTGAGGAACTCTTCCATCTCAATGGCTGGCTCCGTGTCATCCTCGGGTTCTCTCCTCATTCTGTCGGAAAGCCAATCAGGCACTGTCTGCTGTGGATTACAAATGACAAGGGGCTGTTCTTCTGTTGCCTCCATCTCGTGCACTTCCTCTCTTCTTGCACTAGTCTGCTCAGGCTCATCCTCCTCTATAAGCTGGGTATCTCCCGACCCTTGGGTCCCCTGTTCTGTGTTTTCTTCTTCTTCCAAAGCCGTATCCAACATCCGCTGAAAATGGGTGTCGGCCATTGTTTCCTCTTCCTCCTCCTGTTGGCCGCCCCTGGATAAACTGACACTAGCTGATTCCCGGGCGTTGGGCTGATCTACCTCCTCAAGTCCCCGCTCTTCCTCTAATCCTGCCCTCTGATCGGCAAATAATGAAACCACTCTTAAACTCGAGGATTGAGTTTGTGAGTGCACGGGTGATGCTTGTTCTATCCTCAACGGTATCGGCTGGGTTGGCACTTCCACTTGTGCCCTCGATGTCTCAGCAATTTGTTTCCCTCTTTTTACCGATAACGGCCTTGGGTCACCCATCAAGCTGTAAGTAAGGGCGATCGACTTGCTCTTAAGTCTGCATACATGTCTGTCGACCCAAGTCCTGGTAAAAGTCATCACCGGGATAGAAAGAGTGTCCAAGTCCATGATCTCCGGCTCGGACCAATCAGGTGGTGGGACAGGAGTATCCCTAACTGACCCATAGTCGGGTTGTATGACGTTGACATCCTCCTCCACCTGGTCGGGAACTGGAATAATCTCACATTCTCTAATCAACTTGAGAGGAAGTCTGGAAAACATCCTTCTTCTTATCTCAGCCTCATCCACTGCATTTGCCCAGAAGTCCTCCAGATGAGCTCTGTGCCGGTATTCAACGTTCTGTACCATCCGGATGTTCCCGTAAGGATCTAAATCCTGCCTGCCTGTGTGATATGACAAATGATAAGATTGCAGCTCGTCCTCTGCCTCTCGGGCTGCCTGCAAAGAGGGACACACCTCAATGGAATTTCCCATGGCGATAGGGAAATCAAGCCCACCCTTCTTTTTCCTTTTCTGAATCTTATCGTAGGCAATCAATTGCCTAGATATCTCAAGCATTACTATGTGATCAGCGGGGTATCGTGGTAACCGATACGGATACGAAGTGAACCCTTGCAGCCTAATATATGTGAATTTCGGGAATTGGATGAGCCAATACCCATATTCCTCAATCAGTGTCTGTGCTTCTTTAGATATTCTCTGCTGCGTTCTCTGCTGAAGCGTCCTCGCGATGTGCATTGTGAATGCATCATTTGCCCGTTTATAATTGGCAATGTTAGCCAAATGTAGCTGTGTGCAGGCTTCATGAATTTTGAATTGACCAAGGGCACAGCCGATTGGCTCTTTGTACGAAATCCCTCTGTACTTAGTCATTCTGGCCAACATGTAAATCACATATGAGCTCATGTAGAAAGTCTTCGTCACCTTCAAGCTCCTGAATTGCTCATCGATGTGGTTGTTAATCATCCTAGCCCAATCGACACACTCTTTTCCTTCCAAGATGATCTCGATGAAGTAGAACATCCAAGGCTCGAAAATGTAAGCCTGTGCACTCCCATTCACCCGGCTCAGCATCATTATCAAATCACAGTATTCTTGTTTCACGCCCTCGGCAATTATCTCCGCTGGGATTTAGCTGGTGGTTTCGGGCTCGTGATCTCAAACTCGCTGATGATCGCAGTGACTCTTTTCTCTGAAGAGGAAGAGTACATCTTATCTGCCCTCTTGTTTGTCCTGTATAGCATCTCCTCAGCAGTTGGAATCCCTAATGCTTCTCCGATGGCATCGGGTGTGAAGTTGGCGAGCAGTTTACCATCCGGAGAGACGATCGTCCTACGTTCTGGCTTGTAGTGATTGGCGCACTCCATAATTAGCTCCGGACACTGAATTGCTGGCGGAAAACTAGCAGCTGCGTAGATTCCACTCTTCATTATATTATGTACCGTGACGGATGGTTGATGGCCCCCTAGCCCGAACATCCTCGATTTGAGTGCATTCAGATTAAATGAACCAAGGTTGGTGTCATTCAATCCTGCCAACTTTGAAACTATTGCTGACCTTGGGAGAAATGGCTTAGCGAGCCTCTTAATCATTGCCTGCCGAGATGAGCCAGCCTTGCCTGCTTCAGTGTTTGCAGCTCTGCCTGCGGCTCTGCTTGTTCCTGTAACATCCTTTGCGCCAGCCATCTGCAAAATAAAATAGAAGGATAAGCTAGACTGCAGATTTTTAAAATAAAACAATTCCAGAGATGGCTGCGAATACGGAGTTAGCTTTGAAAATAAAATTTCTCAGCATAAATTTCTAACTCCAAACCTCGTACTGTATAAAAATCTCTGAGTTTAGAGACAACTCTCAGCAACTGCACTTCTGACTAGTGAAGAAACAACGCAGCAAGCTAATAACTTTCAGCAATGTAGCTAATTTCTCTAGCACAAATTGTTCGAACCTTGACTTCACTTTGTCAACTTCAGCAGTTAGAGGAATAAAGAGTTGCCAGCAATATGAAATTTCAACCTCTTCAACTTCTCAACGCTTAAACTTCGCAGCAACTCCACTTTCAGCTCTTTGAGAATTAAATTCTCCAGCAACTCCGGAAAATAACTTCAACCTTCAACTTCGAAGTCGCAGCAACACACTTTTAGCTTTTCGAAAGAAAGAGTCTCGGCAAATGAAGATTTCTCCAGCACTTCGTACTTTCAGCAACTCAACACTCCGAAATAAAATAAACTCTCACGGAATTTCTCTCCTCAGCCACTTGGAAAATATTTTAATCTCTCCAGAACCTCTTCAGCAACTTCAACTTCGAAATAATGTGAGGAGAAATGAGAGAAGAGATTGTTTAAATAACTTTTCCCGGAGAATCCTGCTAAGTGGTGCTGGGGCTATTTTTAGCACCTTCATCAATTTCCCACTATCTTCGTTCGGAATCTTCTAATTCAAGCGCAGTAGTGGGCTAGTCGTCAGCCGGTTATTATGGCAGTCGCCATTAATAATGATTCTTTCTTCTTCAAATTTCGAATTTTCCCCTTAGTCTGCCAGTTACCTCTTGGCGATTTAAACAACTCGCGAGAAAAACAATCACTTGACTTGATTTAAAATTCCATTTTAAAATCTCGCAGTGTTTAAATAAATTCAACTCGAAAAAAAAAATTCGTGGGAGTAGCAAATTTATTTCCAACTTTTTTTAAAATGTCTGTCATTTAAATCCTCGATTTCATAAAATTTGCCTTAGACATTTTAAATTCTCTCATTAAAACGTTCAACTCCGGGCGATTAAAAACTTGTTTGCGTGCTCGAAATAATTCGCCCTTTGAGATTTAACTTCTGTCAGGAAAATAATCTAGGCAAAACGAATTTCTTCTGAAAATATTAAAATTTCCCTTAGGAAATTAATTTTCAAACTCTGTTAACTCATGGGTGCATTTTGAACGGGTTCATTTGATTTTTCACTTGACCCATGGAAAATATTCATTGATATCAAATCTTCCCCTTGAAAAAAAATTCGTCAACTTTCAACTGCCTTTGGAGAATTTTAAAACTCATCAAATCATCCTTCCATGCCAAGGGCGTATTTTTCCCCAGTGAAATGTTATTCCATTTAGAAAAAAATTTCTAACATTTTCTCTACCATAGGCGCATATTTTTGATGAAATATTTATTTCATTTAAAAAAAATTCCTCACTTTACACCTCTGGCGCACTTGATCCCTTGGCATTTATTTTTTGCGACTTAGAAATTTTCTCCAGTCATCTCACATCTTGGGCGCATTTCACTCAGTGATGTTTTATTTTGCTAGCTTTTACCCTTGCCACGCCTTAGAAACATTTTCAATCAAGGGCGTATTTAGCATGAGCCACTTTCATTCTCCACACTTAGAAAAATTTTCTCCAGCAACCTTGGGCGCATGTGGGGTCTTGAGCTTTCATTTTCTTGACTTAGAAATTTCTCCAAGTCCTAGCCACTTTATCTTGCCTTGGGCGCATTTTGACCTCTCTACTTTCATTTTATGCCTTAGAAATATTTCATATCCTCACCTTCCTTGAGGGCGCATTTTACTAGGTGAGCTTTTGTTTTTGCCTTAGAAACTTTTTCAAGGCATCTCTCCTTGAGGTGGGCGCATTTGACTAGGTGAGCTTTTGTTTTTGCCTTAGAAACTTTTCAAGGCTTCAATCCTTGAGGTGGGCGCATTTTACTAGGTGAGCTTTTGTTTTTTGCCTTAGAAACTTTTTTCAAGCCTCTGCCTTGAGATGGGCGCATTTTACTAGGTGAGCTTTCATTTTTGCCTTAGGCGTTTTTTCAAGCCTCTACCTGTTCCTGCTCTTGCATTCTATTTTTAGCAAGTTGTGCTATTTTTAGCAAATCCCTTGATTTTCAACCTCTAAGGCTCCGTTTTGCCTGAAATTTTCATCAGATGATATTCTCTGCCTTGTGAACCTGTTTTGTCAGTCCTCTGCCCTGACCTGCTATTTATAGCCACCTGCCATTTATAGTAAGTTTGACTTTCTGACTTTAGTAGCTCCGTTTTGCCTGAAAGTTGCAACGCTTGATCTTGATAGCTTGAGGGTTACTCGGACGCCAACCTCGGGTGCAGACCTGCTATTTATAGCCGTGCTCTGACTTACTAAAAATAGTAAGTTCTCAGACTTTGCTCAAATTTTGCCAGCAGGTACCTTGAAGTGTGCTGACATGGGTGGGGTACTTTGTTTCGGCTATTTCTGGATTTCACCTCCTATAAAAGTGGGAACCCTAATTTGACTTGCATGTATCCCGAACGGTCTTGTTTGACTTCGTTCCTTCTGCATGTCGTTCTGCTTGCTGGACTGGAGTGTTGGGCGGCTGCCGGAGTGTACCTGCTAAAAATAGAAACTGTCTGAAAAGTGACTCATCCACTGCCGGATGGTTTTGCATGTCATATTGCCCGCGGGATCTCAAGAAAACCCAGAAAAACCCAGAAAACTGGTCTGCATGCACGTACTGGCTAAAAATAGTAAGTCCTCAAAACTCGATCTTCACTGCTTGCAAGCCACACCGTTGCGAAGCTCTCGAAAAACCCATGAAGAAAAACCCGACATGCGTTGAAAAACACTGCATGCGAACCCTAAAAATAGCCTCCGAAGGCTGAACTCTGAAAGTGGTTGTCTCGGTTTGCATGTTACATCACTGCGAAGGTTTTGGAAAACCCAGAAGGATTCCCCAGACATGCATCTGAAAAGCTCATGTAGAAACCCTAATTTGGCTCTTAAAGCCTGAAATGCCAAAAATAGTAAGTCGTCTGATCTGGCTCAAAATTTACGTGTAGACAGCTTGATGTCACTCGGATGCAGTGGAACTGACAGAATTCCAAAATCTCAATAAAATAGTCCCAAGTTGAATACTTACTAAAAATAGTAAGTTGCCAGAATACAGTGAAAATTTAGGGGGACTCTGCTGGAAGTCTTCTGACTGCTGCTCTAAGCTTAGATTTCAATTTTATAACTCAGTCTGACCTTAAATAAGCCTGAAGGATGAAAACCCTAATTACACAGACTTGACCAATATTTCAACCCGGGTCAAACGACGGGACAATCCCCGGAAGGACCAGAGACCAGAGAGAGAGCGAACCAAAGCCAAAAGACCAGACTGGAGCAAAATTTAGGGGGTCCCCATCTTGATGGGGTGATGTGTGAAAAAGGTCACAACAGGTATCTTCCAGTGCAAATAGAACAACCGACATAAAAGTGAAAATAAAGATTACACCAATTGAAGGAAAATAAAGCACGTTCATACTTAACTGCTACATGTCATAAGGATTGCTGAAAATCTGAGTCGATATATTGCTAAGTCAACAGTAATCACTTTAATAACTTGACCTAGAGATTAAAAATGGCAAAACTCCTTTGTTAAGAAGTTGACAGCTTGCAGATTGGAAGAGCTTAATATCCTTTATATACTATTTTATTTGATGAAGCAATAATAATCATCTTACCAGCACAAGAAATGCATAGCTCAACATTAATATCAAAAGTATTTCATGTTGCAGCTTTGTAACACTAAGGCATAAGCAGTTTTTGAAATGTACCGTCCAACTGTAGCCAAATACACATAGTCCCTGTGGCTGTAATTTAATACACGGATCCTGTAGAGGAAAATATAGTCCCTCTCGCCTTTTCTATAGTATTTTATAAACATCATAATCCATCCCATGACAACCCAAAGAAAGCTCAAAGGAACCAAAAGATGGTTTGTAGCATAAATACAAGATAAATCCTATTTGAACATAGCAACCTCCCTGTAGCATCCTTTGGAAAATAGGTTGATAGAAGCTATGAAGCAACAAATAATCAAAAGGAAAGTGAAAAGCTGAATTTTTTGTTGATGAGGGATTGCCTATAGACTTGGATGCTCTTTATCATATAGTTGAACACTGGCCAAAACAAACTGCATGTGTAAATTCTCCTTTATTGAAAACCCACAATATGCTTTCAATACTCTTGCAATCGCTTATGGAAGCCAACTACAAACATAACTAAGGGAAACCTTTAGGGACCTTGAAAATGTTCACTATGCTTGGAGAAAAAAAAAAAATCTCGAATTACCTTTTCAAATGTGTGCTACTAGTTTTTATTCATCAAAGCCAATCACCAACACCTATAATCGCAAGTTTTAAACTTCATAATCTCAAGACACATTTTTCTTAGACTCTGCTGTCCCAAGGGCTATGGTCCTTCCATCCACAATAATAATGTTTTGTAAATGTTCTTTAATTGTAATGTTTTTTCTCCTAAATTTTTTAATCACTTTTAGATTCCCAAAAAAAAATTAACCTTTCACCCCTCTTGAAGGAAAGATGCAATTCCGAAAAATATGCAATTACCTCTCAAAGTTTTGGAACCCAAATTTCCTTAGGGTAAACACAACATTAGCTTGATGGCAATACTCTTTAATAAAATTTTCATGAAATAATACCTCTACTTCTATTCCTGCAAGCTGGTTCATCATAGACTGTACATGGTTTGTGAGGTTTGCAAAATTTTACTTTCTGCAATTTTTAATCCAATAAATCATGGTTTCTTGTACTTGTACTATTAGGTTTCCTTCTTTCATCATTTGAACCAAATATATCTTCTAATGATTTCCAAACTTGTGGAGAACCCTTTTTCAAGTTCCAAATTGTTTATTTGCATATTAGATGGACCTAATCTTATGAGATCTTATTCTCTATTCGGTTTTTATCTCAATTCAGCGAAGCAGTAGCATCTGTAGGATTGGAATTTTTTCTATTTACCAGTTTGAAACTTTTTTTCACGATTAAATGTGATTTCACTTTTATCTTCCAAGTACAGATGTTCTCACTCATGAAATTTTCCTACTCTTGTACAAGAGCCACTGCAAATTGATTTTGTTGCATCTCCAAGTATTAAGTCTTCAAGATCTTTTCTGCAGCTTTGGTACCAGTTCAAGTATTAGTGCTACAACTCAAAACAGGAAAATTACAGCAGCAGCATAAGTATAGAAGAAACTCATATGCTGGAAAAACAAGTAACAAAAGGAACAACTAATTTTCGGGAAGCATTAAGCACATTAATGCAGATGCACTTGGAAGCATAGACTTTGATTTTTATGAAAAAATATTTACACATAATAGATGGAAGTATGAAATGGTTAAACCTTCTATATTTAGATTCTTGCAAGCTGATTCATCAAGGAATACAAATATTTTCTGGCTAGCAAAACTACCTTCAACTAGTTTTAATCCAAAAAGCTGTCTTTTCAACATTATTTACCACTTCCACCATGGGAGCAGGTGTATCTTACAATACTTTCCCAACTCGTTGAGGACTCTTTTCTAGATATCAAAGTTGTATTTGAGTATTGTTGATTGAAAATTTTGTATATTTGGGAAAGAATACAAAATTGTGGTATCAACCATAGCACGTGAGATAAAACTCACCTAATTAAGGGAAGGCTCCCCTTTTCACTAACTAAGACTAATATGGGTAGGACAGCAATCGTTCCTCTTATTTCAGGAAAGATTATATTCTTTTCTCTTCGTAGAAAAGCAATAGCAAACATTAAGAAAACTTATTACAACAGCTATGCAGTGAAACCGAGAAAGAGGAAATAAAGTTTCTTGAAAGCACAAAGACTTCCGTCACTTCCTACGGGATGGGAAAACAACCAACAAGCGCAAAGTCTTGAAGACCTGAAATCCTATCTACCCTTTTAGAATGATTACCTAATGATAATATACAGCATAGGACAGCACAAAGTCTGCAACTACGATGTACCTATTAACTACTTTAAATGAGAACTACCACAAGCACAAAGTCTTGCAATTCTTCTCAATTTCTAAATACTAAATACGAATTCAATCTTTAACAATTTACAGCACAAAGTCTGCAGATATTTCAATTGAAACTCTCTTCAGCAATATTCCACAATCTCCAAGTAGTCACAAAGTAATGCTCCAAAATGACATAAGAACACAAAGGATGCAAAGTAGGGCTTCAACACAAAGTTTGAAATTCCAACTCTTTGATATTACTTGAAAAATCACAACTTATAACTATAAAGCTCAAAATTTTGCAAAAATTTCTTGCTTGCTAAAAAGATAAGATTACAATAAACCCCCTCAAGTATTTATAGGAGAGAGGCCTTGAGAAAAAGGTGGGAGGATCTCAACTAACTTGAGAAAATCTCTCAACCGCTAACTAATTGCAATTGACTTATTCAAAATTACAATCCAAATTGTGATTTGTCTTGTAAGAATTTACATGTAAATATATTTTCCAAAACTGCAAGAAAAGAACACTTGCAATTGCAAAACTTGTTTTTACATATATTTTCTCGAAAGTAAAATACATAAAACAACCTAATATTTTTTTTATTTTGTCCCATTCCTAGCTTTGAAAGATAGAAACTTGCTGATAATTTCCTGCAACTCATCAGGATCGGGACCAAGCGTGTTCCTAGCAATGGCAACAGTTTTTAGGATAACATCATAGTATCTCACTGTCGCCTCCCTATGTTCTTCAAAAGCAGCTTGCATCTTGTTGAAGATCATTTGGTGATTGACAAACTTATGGATTGTATCCATGGAGAGCTGATCTGAATCTAGCTCCCGGTGAAGATTTGCAGTAATTTGAGAAACAACATCACTGGCTGCAAACAATTCCCCTTCATGACTTAAAACTTTGCAAGGGATTTTCTCAAAGTCTGAAAGTATGTCATGCTCAACTTCAGCACTCATCTCAAGGGTAGCTTGGACATCTTTGATAAGATCTTGAACAACTAATGATTTGTTGATCATAAGTTCCTCAAACTCTATGTACTTTTCCCTTTTTGAAATCATTGAATTGCAGCACAGAATTTCCAGCTTCACTTGATCCATCTCATGCCAGATTTTTAAATCTTTCTCAAGAGAATGTAGGCTAAGCTGAAAGGCTTCTAGAGTTTGATTCATTTTGAATCTTGTTGCTTTGACAGTACTCAAATTATGTAATGTCTTCTCAATTATCGGTGTACCTTGATCAATCAATTGAGTTACCCAAGAATTAACTACTCTAGCCTTTTGCGCAATCCTTTCCAACTGCTTGACTGATTCTTCAGAGGTAAAAGAAGTTAATGGATTAACTCGCTCTGAAGTATTTGCTATTTTCTGAATTATGGCAATGAGCTGTGAATTCTTTTCCTTGAGCTCATTCTTCCTTGTCAGCAATTTATCATATCTTTGAACCAATGAGGCTACTAAATCTGTGGCATCATGCATAAGACCAGAATGTGTCTGTTTACCAAGCTCAACTCTAGTGAGTCTATAATCTGACAACTGCGTCTCTTCAGGTGGCTTTTCAACCAATGGCTCAGCTATTTTTGCCTACTTCATTTTATCTTCACCCATCATGACCCGTGAAACTTTCTTTGCCCTCTTTGCAACCCTAGATTTAGGTTTTGCAAGTTGCTGAAAATCAAACATGTCAGGAGAGATTTCCTGCTTCTTCCTTTTTGGCGTAATTGAACTTAGCCATGAAGGTAATTCCAATGTACTTACATTAGCAACTGTGATTACTGAAGAAACAGGCTCTACTTGTACCATTGTTGTTACTTTGGGAGAAGTATCAATCTAAATTGCAATAGGTCTCGGTTTTACTGGAAACACATGATTCGCTTCTGACATAAATTTGTCAAAATTCAAAGTAGAAGTACCAATTTCGGAGAAAGGAATGTTGGACATTGGTGCATAAGAAGGATCATTATCAAAGATTCCCTCCAAATCCTCATGAGAAGTGGCGATAGGAATCCCCATACTTGTAGCAGTAGTTGTACTAGGTTCTACAAGATCAACAAACACAGTAGAGAAAGAATCTACATTTGTATCAATATCCATGGGTATTTGAGGAATACCCGCATGAGGAGAATCTGAGACTACTAGTGGAGGTGATTCTGCTGTGTTTTCTTCATAAGTATCATCTTCATCATTAAGGACATGTACCTGTACCTGTGAAGTCTCTTTTCCCTTTGCCGACACTTCCAATGGAGGAATTACCAAAGCTCTACTAACCCTTAACTTGATCCTTGTACCAAAAGAAGAAGCACCTTCTTTAGATTTGTCTCAGATTTCGGATCTTTGCCCAACTGGACCAGCCAGATCATCCTCTACCTCTCCCTTGATCTTAATAGTCTTGACATTATTATCCTTCAACCAAGCATTGGTATTAGTGAGGATAGGCTGGAAACGGTCAATGATAGAATTACGTTCCTTTTTTGACCATTGTGGGGAGGGGAGAGGAGCTTCTGCAACTCTTTGTTCAGTATACTCTGGATCTAAGATTTCTCCATCATCTATCGTTCCTTCAAGAATCCTAGTTAAATTAAGATCCACAATTTGTTCCAAGGTGAGCTTGCTATAATCCATTCTTCTCACATCCTCTTCGGTACAAAGATCTACCCAGATATCTTCAAGCCGGTGAACATGGGCAAAGGCTCTCTTAATTTTATCTTTCATCCCACGGTAGTCAAAATCTTCCCTGGCAATGAACTTCTTCAACTTGATTTCTTGAAGCTCAGCATCCATAGCTTTGGCCCTTTGAGATGTGTTTATAGAATACCGACCAATTTGCAATGGACTATGTGAAGAGATAGTAATACCCAATTTGTGACTAGCAAGTTGTACAGCATGAACTGCCATTAATTGTCTTGCCAACTCCATCAAAAGAATTATGTCAGTAGGATATCGAGGTAGCATATATGGTTGTCCCTTAAAACATCCAACTCTCATGTAAGTGAAAGTGGGAAACTACAAAAACAAACAACCATATTCATTTACTTTTTTCCAAGCTACTTCAGAGACTTCTATTTTTGAGTGACCTGTCAAAGAGACACATGAAGTAACCGAAGAAAGCATCTTGTACCCTCCTGTAATGAAGTCTGTTGGGTTTCAGAGTGAGCTGATCGTAATATTCCCACACCGGCACCAATGATCTATTGCCTTTGGTCTAGAGGCTAGGAAACTGTCTAAGCGATGCAACAATATACACCAAGAATGAATTCATATAAAAGATGTAAGTAATATGAACCTATGCTAATTGTCTACACAAGTTATCACTGATCAATTCTTCCCAGAAAATATGAGACTGCCCTTTTCTCATAACCACAATGTACTTATACATCCAGGTCTCAAACACATTAGAAACTTTCAAACCTACTATCGTGCTAAGAAGTGTGACTATATCACCTATCTCTTCAATGAAGTCAGAACAATGCAATTTGGGCCACCTGGAAAAGCAAGTCCGGGGAGTCTTCAACCATTTAGCACTCATGTGTCTATTGCAATCTACCTTTCTTTGTTTGTAATGATCTGTTGTGCTCTTCATAGTGATTTCAGCATACAAAGGAGCTGCAGGTACTCTGAAAATTTTATCAATCGTTTCAGCCTCCAAACTTATAATGACATTCCTATCATCGTCCCTGATTGTCCTTGTTTCTTCATCAAAATGAGCAGCACAAGCCAACACAAATTTTGGTTCTAAAGCAGCCACTGGAAATGAAGAAACTAAATGAATATGACTTCTGAGAAGCAATTGCATATCATGGGTTGATGACTCTTTCATTCTTTTTAAGAACTCGAACATATCAACGTGTCCAATCTCTGTGTCCTTAATCTCATCAATGAGAGAAACCACCTAAGAGGGAACAATCACATTCAAAAACTTATCATATTTAGCCTTCATCTTCTTGTTTGGAGGTGAAACCGGCTCTTCTGTCATTGAACAAGAATCTGAAACACTAAGATGAAAATTCAAAAGGGTAAATACATCTTCATCAGCAATGGGTGATTCCATGATACCAAAATCTTGCAAACCAGCAAACTCATCAAGACGTGATTGGATTTTGAACTTATATCATTCATTAAGTCTTGAAGATGCTTCACGCATATGCTTTAGATAGTGACAGGAGAAAAATCGGATCTGGAGGAGGTATTTGCAAGCCCAACTTGTAATCGGGTCTTGAGAGCCCGATTGCAAGTGAAATGTATAATTTTGGCAATGTGTACTTGTAGTCGGGTCTTGGAGACCCGATTGCAAGTGAAGGATGTGCGACGTGATGAATGGAAATGGATTCAAATGGTTTTAGCAAGTGAAGTGACATTTGAAGCATATGGAGGCGAAATGCAAGCATTTGAAGATGTATTTGCAAATGAGATGGAGGTGAATGAAAGCGTACGCAAGCATTTCATGAAGATTTTTGAAAATATGTTTATTTGCAGTCGAGTCTTGAAGACCCGATTGCAAGTGAACAAATAACAACTCATCCCACTTGTGTATTTCGAAAATGCACGAAGAACATAGAACGAAGAAGAAACTAAAAAGAAGATAGAAGAAAGTAAAACAAAAGACCAAGACTAAAAGAAACGTACCTTGAGGAGAAAAATGTAGAACTGAAAGTACAAATCAAAACCTATGATGGGAACCCGCTCTTTATAGAAAGAGAAGGACAAAGACTCCTTTTAAAGCACAACCAGCTGATCCTTAATTTCTCTCCACAAAAAAACGCGTAAGCAGATGGAGGAAATCGTGCAAGAAGAGGAAGGATGGAGACGAAGTCAAAAAATGAGTTATGAAGAACAAAATGCAAGGCTTCTCTGCAAATCCTCAATCATAAGGCAATATTGGGTCTCAAAGACAAATTGCAAGTGATGGCCATTCCCAAATCGCATGTGAGAAAGCACTTAATGCGCGCGCTTGCAGGCGGATTCCTAAGACGTGATTACAATTAAAGGACTTGTGGTTTTACCATTTAACTTGCAATTTGGGCTTCAAGACCCGAATTACAAGTAACAGGCATTGCTTTCTTTTTTTTCTTTTTTACTCAACTTGTAGTTCAGGGTTTAAGACCCGAAATACAAGTGGCATGCAAAAAGAAACTTTAAATGAAACCGTCCAACTTGCAAGTCGGGTTTTAAGCCCCGCGCTACAAGTCACAAGTACCCGATAAAGAAAAATGCCCTCAATTGCAATTCGGGTATTAAGACCCCCATTACAAGTGTTTGAACGAAAAGAACCTAAACAATGCGTCCAACTCGCAAGTCGGGTCCTAGGACCCCCTTTGCAAGTTAAAGAGAAAACTTAAAATGCCTTGTTAAAGACCAAAAAGTTGATCGGGCCTTGAGGAGAAAAGTGCAAGTTAACGTGACACTTGCATTCAGACCTCCAAAACCCGACCAGAAGAAAGAAGGGATCAAAACAAGGCACAAAAGAACAAGAAAACAAAAATAAAAATGATTCAGATAACCCAAAGTTTAACAGAAAATACAAGGTATGATTTTCCCATAAGAAATATGTGTTTAGAGAAACCAAGAATATGAATTTTTAATGAAAAATTCGTATAGGTTGTCCAATTTGGCTTTGCAAAATTAGGGGACAACAAGTATCTGATAGACCCAATCCTATGTGTGGATTTGCTCTATAACCTTTATCACCCCAATTTACTAGATCCGTAACATCTGCGGGCTTGGAATCTTTACCATTTTATGACATTCCAAACTCACTTTTCTTTTGAACGTGATTTATTTTTTACATGCTGTGTCGAAGATTTCCTCTATGAACCTTTCCAACAGTGGGACAAGAGCAATTGCTGATTGATCTTGTTGCGTCCCAATCTTTCCTGTCGCTCTGATGCCATGCGAAATATATTGGGGCTGCAACTTAAATAAAGAAAATCACAACAGAAATATGGAAGAAATTCATATGTTAGGAAAACGGAAGTAATAAAAAACAATTGTCTGGGACTAATTGATTGGTCTTTTCCAAATGCACATAAAAACACAACCTTCTATTTTCAGATTATGAGAATATTATATATTATACAAAATTAATGGAAATATTGATTGTCTAACCTTCTAGTTTCTTGGTACCCTTCACCCCTAAAGGACAAACCATAAACAACAAAAAAGAGTGTTCATGTAATAACTGTTTGGATATGCAACTGTATGTTTTCTTGCACCAATGCTCCAACATAAATGAATAAGTCAATAACAGAATTGTTTGTAGCTGTCAAGAGTCTCAGTTTGTTGTCACTAGATCTAGTTTGCTGTCAATAGTCACAGTTCGGTGTTAAGTGTTTTAGCTAGCTGTCATCTTACTTAGCAGATTTATAGGATGTTGAAGATATCTGAATGTATAAATGTAATACTGTTTGATGAATAAAATATAGTCTATGAATTCACTGTGTTTCTCTGCTGTTATTTATTTTCTAATTTGGTATCAAAGAAAATGGGAGGTCTTGTTGCTGTGAGTCTATGTCAAGTTTGATACTGTATGTTGTAGAGGATTTTGAAAAGAAGTTTGTCAAGTTTGATACTGTGTTGTGGAGAATTTTGAAAAGAAGTTTGTTGCTGTGTAGCTTGATGCAATCATAAGAGTTGAGAGAATGCCAGCCATTGTTGAAGAACCACCAGATGATAGTGATGATGATTTCATTGAAGATGAAGTACTTGTCTTATTTTGAAGAGGCCATCACTTTGAAGATACAGAGGGATGCAGTAGAGGATAGATAGATACTCAATAGTTTGAGGTACTAGTGGATCAAATAAACTATACCACATTGGGGTTATGAGACATACATGTGAGGATTGGTGTCCAATAGTTAAAGGGAGATCTGAAATCTAGAAGTTCAATATCATGCCTTTACGAGGGTGATGAGACACTTTGTGTGCAAATGGTGTCCAATGATGTTGGAAACTTAGATGATAGCTAGATGACTATACTTGCAATTAGGGAGCAGCTTGAAGAAGTCTTATTGGTCCAAGAATTGTTTTTAAAATGTATTTCCTATTATTTTGTACTTAATCAGTTTAGTGTTGTAGATTAAGAGGGGGTGTTGGAATTAATGCTCCAACATAAATGAATAAGTCAATAACAGAATTGTGTGTAGCTGTCAAGAGTCACAGTTCTGTATCAACTATTTTAGCTAGCTGTCATCTTGCTTAGCAGATTTATAGGATGTTGTTGAAGATATCTGAATGTATAAATGTAATATTGTTTGATGAAGAAAATATAATCTATGAATTCACTGTCTCTCTGCCATTATATTTTTCTATTACAACTATACCTGATGCCTTTTATGTTCGTTTATTGTATAAAACAATGTACATTCATGGGATACAAAAAGGTAATAGGATGCAGATACCAATTTTTTCTTAAATGAAAGTGAAATCTGTTCCTTGTACAAAATCTTTCATGGTCGGGTTTGAGTTGTTGAAAAGAGGAACCAATAATGCCTTTTTCCTTATTACAGCTTCATTGCATGTTTCTGAGTTTCAGAATCCAACAAGTTCTCCGAAATATTGATTAAATATATTCACTTTTTCAGTTATATTTAGCAGTTATTTAATGATGATTACTTGTGTGTTGCTTACATATCTGGGGCATACGTACTCTTTTGTTTCTCAAATAAAATATCCTTCAATGAGATTTATTTATATGTTGCAATAATGCATTGTTACCTGGTACAGTGAATCCCGAATCTACTGGAGGAACTGGCCTGAGCAAGGGTGGTCTTGCAGGAATTTTGGTTGGCGTCATTATTGTCACAGCTGTTATTTCTTCAATTCTTGTAGTTGTTGTTTTGAAGAAGCGTATGAAAAACAATAATATTGCTTCCAGAAGAAAATTTCTTGGTATGGTCGCTGTCCTCCACACTCCTCATTTTCTCTTCATTCATAAACACACACATTCATGCACACATGTTTGGAGGCACATGGATAAAGACAACTGTATAGATGTTGCATCAGCTCTTGGGGTGCAAGCCTGCAATTGTATTTTTTTTTGCCAATTTAGGTCTAAGTTCTGGCCAAGGAAATATTAGTCAGTATGGGTACCTACCAATTAACTTCTGCCATTGAGAAGAAAAACTCAGTTGCATCTATTTCTTGCAAGACCTGCTACATATTGACTCAAAAAAAATGATGTTTATATTCTTATGTTAGATTTGTTCATATTGCTGAACTGAGATTTTCTATCTAGAATGAATATTTATCATCATAAACATGCAGACTTGATTATAACCAAATTATCTTCTCTGTTTGATGAAAATCTCATGTATGATTATTTGTTGGTATAGAAGCAAGAAAGCGAATTAAAGTAACGGGCGTCAAAGATTTTGATTTTGATGAGATGGCATTAGCTACTCATGACTTCAGCACCTCCATGCAAATTGGGCAAGGTGGCTATGGTAAGGTTTACAAGGGCACTTTTGCTGATGGTACTATTGTAGCTATAAAGCGTGCACAGGATGGGTCCTTGCAAGGAGAGAAAGAATTTTCCACAGAAATAGAGTTGTTATCCAGAGTGCACCATTTAAACCTAGTTTCACTTGTGGGCTACTGCGACGATGAAGGCGAGCAGGTAAGCTAATTATTGTTTTTTGTCTGTATTTGGCACGTGAATAATTAATGGGAACTATTTTATCGGAAGATTTCAGTTTCTTCTACAAACATATATTTAGTTTTCTGTATTTGATGGTTTCCACCTGTAGATTTTGAAGGAAAATGGGTGGAATATAGTATAAAAAGATCTCTATATCGATAATTGTAGAAACTTATTCTCAATCTTGTATTTAGATTGGTGGGGAATAATGAATTTTGAAAAGTTAATAATTGTAATGTAATTTAAGAAAAAAAATTAATGTCTTTTACAAAAAGATTTTTGTGTGCTATGTTTTGATCTTGTCAACTCAAATATATTTTATTCAACATTGAAAATCAAATACAATTTATTTTCAATGGGCGTTTGGATGCATAAGACCAAAATGTTACTACTAAGATTCCTGTGGTGCTTTTCTCATCAATGGTCCATTCATAACTACCATATTTGACAATTTTTTACTAATGCTGCATGATCCGTTTTCTCATTCACTATGTAAATCCAGTCAGTCACACACAACAATGAACTCAAAGAGAAGAGAGTTGAGCAACTATCTGTATAAACTATAATCATTATATATGATTGCATAGCCATTTCAGGCATCACACTCACACATTCCTGTACAGTGCCTTCCTGACAGTCCCACCACTGCTCATCCGCTCTGCCATCTCTGTCTGGTTGCCACAGGCTTTTGTTGGAACCGGATTTGACCTGAAATTTTTCCATCTGGCAGCAGGCTACCCTGTCATTCAGCAAATATGCACTTCTTGATACAAATGATCCATAGTAGCAAATGACGTTAATTTGAAAGAAAATAAACAACAAATATTTTCTTTCAAACAAACATTTTACTACTCATTTTTCTCATTCCCTTGGATATGAGTTATCAACCTATTTCTTTTTATGTTTTCGTTTATCTTTATGTGAACCCTAAGTCATAGTTTCTCTCCTACCAAGCTACCACAACTTACTTTCACAGTCACCTTCCAGTATTTTTTAGAACTGCAATATTTTTAATCTATTGAACTTTGTTCGGCAATGAACCTTAGCATGAGTCATAGCTTTCTTGCACTTATGGTGGGCTGACAAGTATCCTTTTCTTCTTTCACATTTTACCTTACTATCTCGTTTACTCTTGAACAATGTTATCCCATGTTCTTTTTCTATTGATCATTTGAATAATGGGGGTGTATTTTTAAGAAGGTCGTTGGCTTACTAAACACTATTTTAGACAATAACTCTTATATTATGTTTATTGTACTTATCTGTACATGTTTATAACTAAAAGGACATGTTTCAATTGAAGAAATTATTAAATACTTTATAATGTGCTTAGGCTTCTTTAATTTTAGATTGTTTGGTTATGTATGCTTACATGTGGGTCATTGTTGTTGAAGAATGGATAGCAAATAAAAGAGAATAAAAGAAAAGCAATCACACAGATAAAAAGAAGAGACACAAGTTTTAACGTGGTTCACCTTAGGCTACGTCCACAAAGAAGCAGGGGAAAATCTTTTATTAGTTTCAGTTTTACATACATATGCTGCAGCACAGATATCTTCATCCGAGAATGCTTCATTACATAGTTCAAATAATATAACATGCCTTCAAGAAGGAAAATGAAAAGGCACGGGAGTAAACGGGCAAGAAGTCCATAGGGCTTCATATACCCAACAATCTCCCACTTGAAGTCCAACGGCTGCTGCAACATATCAGACATTCCCCTACTTCAATCTTATTGCTATTTAATTACCAGACCAACTAACCAGTCCAGTGCAACCCAGATGTGGTGATCTAAATCTTGCCATTCCCACCATGATAGAAACGAAACATAGAATGGATGAACCCACATCTTGGCACCAAATCTCTCCACCAAAGCTTCACCCTTGAGCATCTCCATCTGGGCCTGCATGCCAGAAGGAAAATTCTGCATCCAAGCTACCATAAAGTCATCTAACTTCCATCTCCCAGCATTCAAGAGCTGTTTGGCATAGTGCAAAAAAGAAAGCCTCTCATTCAAAGCCCAAACTTTAATCCCCTCTCCATTTTCTGAAGACCCATCATTGAAATCTACTATGTTACCAAACGTCTCCAAGCAATGTAGATCAAGTTTATAGGAATGCCCATCTTGCTCAAGCACGGGAAGAACAACCTCATCTCTCAAAGCATTGAGGGGCCAATCATGCTGCACAGAAGTGAGAATAAGTACATCCAAAAGACAGCCCATGAAAGCCCCGTCAATTTCAACCGCTGCAAGAGATTTCAAAGCTTCCTTGAATTCCTCATCGCTTGCTTGAAAATAAAATACGTTAATAATGCATGACTTGGGGTTTCCCTCAAGCTGTTTTCCAACCGAATGGTAACGAGCCTCCACATTCTCCTCAGTTGGAGAAGCTTTTAAATCCTGACCGAATAATTTTGGAACAGAGTGATGAACCATTCCTTGTGTGAAAATTGAACACACTGTATTTTCATGACCACTAAGTGCATATATTAGGGCCTTAGTGCATATATCCCATATTCTAAACATGGAATCACGACCCCTAGTACAAAGAATGTCCAATGTTGGATGAAGTGCCAGACAATAAAAACCACCCAGATGCCCATGGATGCGCTTGACTACTCCGGCCAAAGCTAAGTTGTGAGCTTCAAATAAATCTTCCCGTTCGTCCAAAACTGCCTCGACTGCCCTCTCCCATACTTAATTATCTGTCACAATTTTTCCATTTGCAACATCAAGACCAGAATGACTCAACTGCTCAGCTTGTTCTTTGTGAGCTTGCAAATCTCGATCATTCTTTTTCGCTAATGCTTTAGCTGCACACTCTCGTGTATGTTGGTGTTGCTCTTTCTTCACTCCACGTTGACCCCCAGAGGTCTGTGAGATGCCAACTAGAGATTGCACTTGTGGCTCCAGATATTGATAACTAGTCAATCCACCTTGCAGAGCTTCCACCTACAAACCGTAAAGCCCATGCACCTCGGCGTTAACACTGCCCTCTCCAACACCATAGTCCCCAAAACTTGGGTGGGTTCCATAACCACTGCCAGAGCCCAATGAAGATGGATTCAAGGACACCACCAGGGAAGGATTAATGGAACCAACTGTAAATGTAATCAAATCTGATCAAATTATATTCTATGTGGAGAATAATTAAATCCTATATCTAAAATTTTGTGTGTATATTGTAAGTCAGATTTCTAATTTCTGATCTTCTTATTGCAGAATATTTTATCTAATTTCTATATCCACAATAGAAGATTGAATTCAGACTTTATATGTTGAAGAGGAGACACGCCTCAAGGAGAGACGCGTCTCATGAGAGGACATGTCCCTTGAGCGCGCGGGCTCCCCTAAGCAACCAATAATATTCGGTGATTAATATCAACTACCTGCATGCATTTAACAAGCAGTGTTTAATGTATACATGAAGTTCGATCAGCATTTTAACTTCAATTTTATTCATGATCAAAAATTTGAACAACATACTTGTAGATATCATACTTAAGAATAGTTTTGATTATATATAGATGATGATGATGCATGAATACAATCATTATTTATATTTGACCGAAGCTACCTTAAATCAACACTCCCTCTTAGCTAGGGAAGATAACTCAAAACAAGTAAATAGAGATATCACCTTACACGTGATATCGAAGATATGGTATGATTCCAAATTTTTGTCAAGTCACATGACATTCTTCATAACACATCTTCATTATGGTATGTGCACTGACATCAAGTCTCATGATGTCTACCATAATAATTCATGGCATATCCACGGATATATATTTATCCACCATGATTATCTCATAAGGATCATAATGATCTTCAATTGTCATCAAGTCTCATGATATCTATCGAAAATGTCTATGAGATACTATCATGACATGTCCATAGATATCAAGTCACATGATATCTATCATGATAGTTCAACTCATCATCGTAGAGTCGCCACTTTACAATGTCAAATACAAGTGTTCATTATCAAAAATATCGTCACCTTTCAATAATGTACACAGGGGGAGAGAGGGCCCATAAAGTCATGGAGTCACACACATGACAAAAGAGTTTACACATTAAACATCTTTTAAATATATTAGTACAACTAAACAATTTGAATTTCAATCATAATATCAAATTACATTTCAACCATACCAAGTTTCTTTCTGAAGTGTTCAACTTTAACTCTGGAGAGAGGCTTGGTGAGAATGTTTGATGTTTGATCATTTGTACTAATATACTCCAACTATATCACATTCCTTTCTACCATGTCTCTTACATAATGGTAAGGGATCTCAATATGCTTATATGCTTAGATCTATCATGGAATACTGGATTTACTAAGAGTTTAATGCAACTCTGATTATCACAATGGATGAGTAGGATTCAAGGGTTCACCAAAGATTCCCACAAGCAATTTCTAGAGCCATATTGCTTCTCTTGCCCCCATAGAGGCTGCAATATATTCAGCTTTTGTTGAGCTTTGTGCTATTGAAGACTATTTTCTGTTGATCCAAAAGATCATAGCCGATCCTAAACTGAAGCAACATCCTGATGTGTTTTTCCGATCGGTTACACTTCCAACTCAATCTGAATCAGAGTATCCATGCAAATCTAGTTGGTCATTTCTGTAAAGAAGACCATATCCAATAGTGCCTTGAAGATATCTCAATATGTGTTTCACAGCAATAAGGTGAATTTCCTTTGGCTCACACATGAACTGGCTTAGAGCATTCAGTACATAGCAAATATCAGGTCTGGTGTTAACCAAGTACATCAATGATCCAATTGTCTGTTTATATAGAGTGGGATCTGCAAACTTAGATTCTGCTGCTGCTTCTTCTTTTAGTTTGTGTAGGTTGGTTTCCATAGGTGTAGACATGGGTCTACAATCCAACATCCCAAATTTCTTCAAAATATCAATAGTATACTTTCCTTGATTTAGTATGATGCCATCTGATTTCTGCCAGACTTCTAAACCCAGGAAGTAATGTAAAATGCCCAAGTCTTTCATGTAAATTCTGAAGTTAGATCCTTTTTACTTTGAGCAATGAGGTGATCTTCTCTTGTTATCAGCAGGTCATCAACATATAAAATAATTATTAGCATATCACCTTTAATTACCTTAAAATAAAGATTTGGGTCTGCATCATTTTTGGAAAATCCTAGTCCCAAGAGATAGCTGTCAATTCTTTCATACCATGCCCTGGGAGCCTGTTTAAGTCCATATAGAGCTTTCTTTAATCTGCATACATGTGAGTCAGGTTTATGTATCACAAAACCTTCAGGTTGCTCTAAATAGACTTCCTCTTCGATGGTCCCATTCAGGAAGGCAGTTTTCACATCGATTTGATGGATCTTCCAACCTTTAGCTGCTACAATAGCTATCACTACTCTCATAGATGTGTACCAAGCAATAGGTGCAAACGTTTCTTCATAATCAATGCCTTCCTTTTGTGAAAAACCTCTGGCCACAAAACGTGCCTTGTGTTTTTCTATACTGCCATCAGCAACATGTTTGATTTTGAAGAGCCATTTGGAATAGACAACAAATTTCTCTTTTGGTTTAGGCACTATATCCCATACATCATTTTTTAAAATGGACTGATACTCTTCCGTCATTGCATCCTTCCATACTTGATGTTTGAAAGCTTTTGTAACACTGGTGGGTTCTGAATTGATGATTTCATTCATTAGGGCAACATAGCTTGAGAACCTTTTGGGTCTCTTACTTTCCCTAAAGGTTCCCTTGGGTGTTGCATGATTCTCAGCTTCTTTAATCATCTTCCTAGCCCAAAGTGGTCTCTTCTTGCTGTTGTCATTTGGATTCTCTTCTGAAGCAGATTGAAATTCACTTATTATTTCTTCAGGATACTCCCTCTGAATCTTAGGAGTAGGTTCCACTTCTAAGACTCTAGGGGAGTTATGAATTTCTATCTCACTTGAACTCCTTGCCCTTTTGAATGCAATGTCTTCTTCAAAGATGACATCTCTGCTTAATTCAATTTATTTATGCTCGGGTATGAATATCCTGTAAGCTTTAGAGGTTTCACTACATCCCACAAATACCCCTTTCTTTCCAGAAGGTTCTAGTTTGAATCTCTTTTCTTTAGGCACATGAATGTAGATCAGGCAACCAAAGATCCTTAAGTGACTAATGTCAGATTTTATACCAGTAAAAGCTTCTTCAGGTGTCTTGTTATCTAGATAAGAATGTGGACATCTATTTTGGATGTAAACAGCAGTTCTAGAGGCTTCTGCCCAACATGAGGTTTCTATGTTCTAGTCAAATAACATTGTTTTTGCAGCTTCTACAATAGCTCTATTTTTTCTTTCAGCAACACCATTTTGTTGAAGGTTGTAGGCTATTGTAAACTCCCTCTTAATCCCAGCATTCATGCAACATTCCTTAAAACTTTCAGTTCCCATTGTCTATCCTTAGAATTTTGATTTTCTTCACGGAGAAGTTTTCAATAAGAGCTTTGAACTCCTTAAACCTTTTAAGGATTTCTATTGACTCTTTACAGTTAAGAAAATAAATACAGGGCTTCCTAGAGAAGTCATCTATAAATATTACATAGTATAGGAAGCTCGCCATGGAGGGTACAAACATGGGTCCACATAAATCAGAGTGAACCAGTTCTAACACGTCTTTGGTTTTACTCAAACTATTATGAAAGGATCCCTTTGTATTCTTTCCTAGGGCAGACCCTTTACAAGCTCCTTCATGAGTTTGTTTTAATTTAGGCAATCCTGTTACTAGTTTTTCCACAGAGGGTAGGGCACGGAAATGAAGGTGTCCTCATCTTTGATGCCAAATTTCATTTGAATCAGAAGTCTCAAGGGTAAGGGCTTGATTGATGTCAGTGCATAGTTTGTAAAGATAACCTTGTCTTATACCTATGGTTTGAGCTTTCTTTATAGTGGAGTTCTTTGGCCATGCCAAAAGTTTCCCATCTATAAAGGTAACCCTATATCCATTGTCTTCAAGAGCAGAGATGGATATTAGATTCCTCTTTATTCCTGGTACAAATAAGACTCTAGTGAGTTGTAGGGAGAGACCAGATTTCAATTTGATGGAGCAAGTTCCAACCTTTTTTACAGGATGTGCAAAATCATCTCCAATAGTTACTTCTTCATCAGTTTCTTCAGTCATAGTGTCAAGGTGTTCTCTGAACCCTATGATGTGCCTTGATGAACCACTATCAATTACCCGGTTGTTGATATTGTTAGATACTTGACTTGATAAGGCTGAATAGAATACAAATTTCTCAGAGTCATTGTCTGTATTTGATTTTCCTACTTTAGCAAAAGATGCTTGTTGTTTTGTTTTATCAAGGCACTTCATTGCATAGTGTCCATATTGATCACATCTGAAACATTGTATTTGAGAGATGTCTTTCCTCTTCTTGAATGATCCTTTTCCATAGGAATTTCTCTTTCTATTGAATGATCCTTTCCCATAAGAATTCTTCTTACCCCTTTTATTAGATGTTGTGTTCAGCACATGAATATCCTCATCTATGGGTTTCTGTTTGTTTTCTTTTGTTGAGAGTCTTGTTTCTTCTTGTAAGCAGTCTGTTCTTAGCCTATCAAATTTAGGGAGTTTAGATCTCGCACTTATTCCTTGAACAAATGACTCCCGTGAGTTTGGTAGGCCTCCTAGAGCTATTAGTGTTAACTCCTTGCTATCAATTTGATATCCAATTGTTGATAATTGATCCCTTAGTTCAGTGATTCTCATGAACTATGCATTAATAGATTCTCATTGTTTATTTGAACATTGTTAAGTTGTCTTTTTAATGCAAGAGTCCTACTGGTGTTGTTTATTTCAAAGGTGCTCTCAAGGGATTTAAACATTAGATATGCAGTCTCATGTTTTGACAAAATAGGTACTATATGGTCCCTAACTGCATCTACTAAAATTTTCATGGCTTTCTCATTGTTCTGAATCCATTGAGTTTTCTCTAGATCATCCTCTGGTTCTCTCTTGTTTTCTTTCACAAATGAGTCTAACTTATTTTCTTTTAGAATCATCATGATTCTGAATTTCCATGATGTGAAGTTGTTTGCACCTTCAAGACGGTCTTCAAATCTGATCACACTTGACATTATGAAGAATGTGATGTGTATTTGATTTCTTAAAAAATACGATTTTTTAAATAATCTGATATCTAGATTTGATTCGGATTTTCTCAACATGTCTTTGATAACATGTAAATGTAATCAAATCTGATCAAATTATATTCTATGTGGAGAATAATTAAATCCTATATCTAAAATTTTGTGTGTGTATTGTAAGCCAGATTTCTAATTTCTGATCTTCTTATTGCAGAATATTTTATCTAATTTCTATATCCACAATAGAAGATCGAATTCAGACTTTGTTGGCATTTCAATTAGCACCTCTGGAGTGCTTATTGGAAACAGATAGCTGTTGCAAGTGTGTTAGTACATGCTCTTCGGATTATAGAGAGGAAGATCTCTCTTTGCTGATTTTATACTGTAAAAAAAGGGGTGTACTAAGGTTTCCTATCTTTTTTACTTACCGGCAGGACACAAGGGTGCATAAACCAATGCGTCGTAGCTAAGCTTTTTCTCTGGTTTCCGCAGATCTTAACTACGACTAACTAACTTCTAGACTATCCTACCTCCTCAAGATAAACAGAGCATGAGGGCGTAGGAGCGAAATGGTATGGTTGGATCACTTGAATCCTCCGTCTCAATGGAATATGGCCTTGGCTCTGAACCTTCAGATATATACCAAGATAGGGCTCGATACAAGCAAACACTCGTTACAGTAAATTGGATCTGAGACTTGCCAAGGAGGAGGAACCCCTATCCGAGGTATAGGCCTGGAAGCAACTCACTGGAAACAACAAGGAACGATGGCCTTTCTAACAGGATTCCCGAGGAGGTGACGACACCTGTCCAAAGTCTAGGCTGCAAAAGAGATCATTAAACAACATCCAACGATAATGATCGATGAAAAAATATCCAAGGAGGCGACGACACCTATCCAAGGAGGAGATTGAAACAATGCACTATTTATAAACAAGACTTTGAATAACTCAAATAATTAGATTAAGCAAGCTTGCACCATTTGATTTATTTCTTCAAGGTTCTTCAAAGAATTACAAAGGTCGAGACAGCAAAGGCACGAAATCATGCACAATTGCGATCAACCAACGAACTCTCATCCAAGAGTGAACAGATATAAACAAGCGAACTCTAGCAACAGTGGTGCAACAATTTTGCTAGCAAATAAAGGTTAAACAAATAAAAAACCTAAGACTCTTATTTATAGAAATTCAAAGGAGTAGGCAACCCTAAAATCTCCTTGAGTTAACAAACAGTTCTTGCTAATCAGCAAGATTTATTTCTATGTCTAAAAGTAGGTGAGCAAACAGTTAACTGGAAATCTACTTCAGTTAACTGAAACTAAACAAAAGTCAAATTGGAAGTCTACCTCAGTTGACTGACGCCTAACTAAAAGTGAACTTATGTTACAAATATGTCTCCAAATAGACATCCACCTTTAAAGGAGATCTGAGATCCACAAATCGTGGGAGTTAAATAGACATCCTAGATTAGTGGGATCTGACATGCATGATCTGTGGAGATCTGGAGTCAACTTGGAAAGGGGCATCAAGTTGACTTCAGTCATAATGAATGCCATTTGGAGGGTAGGACGTCCTTCCTTGGTGCTTTACACCTCTTCACCACTGGTCAACAAAGTCTCTATCCAGTCATTGACCTCTTCGGCCTTCGGGCAATTAATGTTTTTCAAAGTGACTATGTGGTGTCTAAGCATTTCTTCACCCATTGCAAGCTGCTGATGATAGTTTATGCATTGGATAGCTGCTTCATCTATCTGGATAGACATAGCTGCAATTTTGGCTAATTTGCAGCCATTGGGATCTTCAAGGAATGAAGATCGGATGACATCTTGGAACCGTGTCTGCACCGTTTCAAGTTCAACATATTCCCTTCCTTCTCTCTGATATTCTAACTCAGGGAAGGATATTACCAACGTTCTTGCGAAGTTGATAATATTGGCGACGAAGCGTCTATGGTCAATCAGCTCCACTGAGTTGGCATCATAGGCTCTCACCTTGTATGCCACCTATTCTTTCCACTCAAAGAGATGGTGTTTATTTTCTGTGGTTGTAACTAATTAATATGCTTGATGCAAATCAGCAACTGTCGCTTCCTCTCTCGGCCTTTCTTGAGCTGCCTTCACATCTGACTGCTGGATTTCTGATCGAAGTCCATGTGCTCTATCTCTCAGCTGATATGCTTCTGCTAACACACACCTTCCTTTGACGACAAAATCATCCACTTGACGTCTCAAGTGTTTGCCATATATGATCAACTGGTGATGGTTTCTTTCAGCTGGGAGATCCAATAGTCCTTGAGGCAAGGCCGAGGAGTTGGGAATGTCATGTATCAAACTTGAAATGTACAATTTCAGCTGACAGATTTCAGCCTTCAAGGCTGCTTTGTTTTGTCCATCCTTTGTCATCCTTTCTTTGACGCTCGCTGAGACGATTCCAAGAAGGTCTGCCTGCACCTGTCGAGTGGTCTTTCTAAGGTTCACCTTTGAAAGCATGAAATCCTCAACCCTCACATTATGTATGTCTTTATCTTCAGGTGGAGCAGCAGTCTCTATGATAACCTCGTTCTTTGCATTCTTCTCTACATGTGTCTGCCTCTTCAACTTCTTTGTCGGCATGTCTTGTGGGACATGATGGAATTCAGAGAAGTCAAGCTGATAAGAAGGTCTCTCTCTCTTCCTCCCAAGCAAGCTTTCCAGCCAGATAGAATCTTGGCTAGTATCGCTGGGAAGAGGAACATAGGCCCCCTGAATGCTGGAAGAACCAGACTGTGCCGTGGCAATGTGTTATACCCAAAATGAAATTTTTGGCATTCCGCTTAAATTGAGCTAAACAACGTAAAAATGCCATCAAAAGTATGTTTTAGGTCAAACCAAATATGAAATCTTTGTGGGTTTCTGTCAAGGAACCTATTGTTAAAATTCTGAAAAAATGAAAATTAGGGTTCTACACCCCTATTTTTATGGAAACCCTAAAAAATAGGACCTTCCCAGAAATGATTGAAAATAATTCTGATAGGATTAATTGCCTTCACGATCACACTGATCAAGTCAGAATTATCAAAAATTATGTTTTACTCTAGTGGGTCTATTTCTATTTTTCAGGAACAAAGTTAGGAGCTCCGTAGCCATTAATGGCAGATTGGCTAGTACTAGGTGCTGAAAGCTAAACCTCAAAAGCTTCAACGAAGAAACCATGGCAGACAAGGATGAAAATGATGCCGTTCAACGAAGGAGATTCTCAAAACAGAAAAGGCCAAAATTTGGCTAAGTCTGGAAGGTGTACGTTTTGTCTACCAAGGCAAAACACAGTCTACAGTGGCTAAAAGCGCCCCTCTTGAAGAAAGGCGCCCTTGGATCTCAGAGGACAAATCTAATCATTTGGCATTATCAAAATAGTCATCCTCTTCACTTTCATACTGACTCGACAACGAAACAATCAGCAAGATCATCTGATTCAGGGATCATTGACCAACCGTCAGCGAAGTATGGAGGATTCATTGATGACAGAAGTGCCAAATCAGAGAGCTTCAAGGTAAAAGCGCCCCTGCTGGCCAGGGGCGCCCCTTAGTTGCAGGCACCAGATGAATCCAAAAGTTGCAGCTCTATACATGATATCTTTCCAGCTTCCTCCCAACTACGTGATCAATCTAACAGCAAGTCCATAAGACACACCAGATGATCACGAGATGAGATCAAGCAGAAAAAGTCAAATTTGAAGAACTGGAAAGATAAGCCAGAAAATGGCTAAGGCATAGCTAAAAGCGCCCCTCTCAAGGAAAGGCGCCCTTTCCTAAAGGTATCCGGATTCAGCTAGAATCTTCACTGCCTCCTAGGATGACCTTCTCAGCTATGACCTATCTCGTCAGCGAGACTATCAGCAAGAACTTCCGACAAATCAATCAACTGATGGAGGAGGTCAAAGACTGGCAGTCCACAGCCAAGATGAAACCAAGCAAAAGCTAAAAGTGCCCCTACTGGCCAGGGGCGCCCTTTAGTTTGAAGGCCCAAAACTTGCCAGCTTCAACTGAGAAGTCAGGCATCGTGAACAAGACTGAACCGGCTACCCGACGCATCGTCAAGCAGAATCATCTAATTCATCAAACATCGAGAACGTCAGATCAAAGCAAAGAGGGTCTGAAAAGGTCAAAACGAAGAACAAGTCAATGAAAATTGACCAAGGCATTGTCAAAAGCGCCCCTTTCAAGGAAAGGCGCCCTTCTTTCTGGAGACCTAAACTCAGTTTTCTGAGTTAATCTCTCCTAAGCATATCTAATCATACTGATCCTGCCTCGACAACAGAACTGTCGGACACTGCCTGAGATCAACTGAGTAACCTGAATCAAAGATCAAACGGGAGCACTTCAGCTTGCAAAATAGACAAAAATGATCAAATTCAAGGTTGGACGCCTAAAGGAAGTCAAACAGAAATGTTGACTAGAGTTAGCAAATTTGGAGCCAAAAAGAGACCAAACACTCCACAATCAGTGGAAATCATCTTTTGGAACTCCAAATCAGGCCTGAATGATGAGTTATCTTCCATACTTTGTGGATCTTAACCCCAATTGCCTTATATTCATGCTAGGCGTCCCTTTCCTCATTATTCTTTTGTGCAGGTTGAAGGATAAAACATCAAGTAGCTCCCAAGAACAAGTTTTCAAGATCTGGCAGGGGTTTTGAACGGATCTTCAATATTTTTGAAGATCATTGGCAGTAAAAGCATTCTTCTCCCAAGATTGCTTCCAGAGACAGATTATTGCAAAGTGGCACTTTATAACTTCCAATCCATCTTTTGTCTACTTCCTCTACTTCTGTCTATATTTCTTTTGCATGTCACAGGAAACGACAGATTATCACAGATCTGACCAACTGGGTATGATCAGCACAGCTTTTTCAACAAAACCCACATGGTAGATTTTTTCAGGAAAAGTAGCCCTGCTGCCCCTATTTTTAGGGTTTCCGGAAAAAGTCATAATATTGAAAAACGGACAAACTGGGTTTGTTTGGCTCTGAAGCACGAACAAAACCCATGTGTTAGATTTTAACGAGAAAAATCACTTTCTGGTGCCCTTGCTGCCTCTGCCACCGAAGGGCTCTTGCATGTCAAAGAAAAACTCGTTTTTTCGAATTTCTGACGATCTGGGTCTGTTTAGAAAATCATTCTTAACAAAACCCATGTCTCAGAATTTTTCGTAAAAACTACCCCCGGCGAGGCTATTTTTAGCAGTTCCAGAAAAGTGTCAGAACAGGGTCAAGTGCCCAGTCAATATTCAAGGTTTTCAGAATGCAGTACTCTCAGGTACAATACAAGACCAAAACGGTCTTATACCATGATTACCTGAAAACGACTGATACAGACTTATGGCAGAAAAATCCAGAGGTCAGTTCTGAAGACTTGGAGGGCATGAATCAAATCACATTGCAAAACATCGAAGAATCCGGTTTGTTTCAAGCAGCATCTATTCCAATCACCTTACAAAGCATCGAGCTTGTAATTGCTTGCACTAAGCATTACAACCCAACTACAAGAGAGATCCTGTCAATAGACGGGAGGGTGATTTGCAGCTTGAAGCCAGTGGACATAGAAACTTGTTTTGCAATTCCACCATGCCCTACCAAGAAGGTCATATCAGTGACAGAATGTGAAAAGGCATTCGAGGCTTCGAAGGATGAGTGTTCGCTTATAATGGCTGAACATTGGCTGAAAACAAAGAGAACCAGCTTGCCCAGATTGGTTGGTAGAGGAGAATTCAAAGACGAGTACGGAGTGCTAATCACCCTACTCAGCAGAGTCACTGGACAAGAGGAGGGAAAATCCTTCCAGCCGTGGATGTTCTACATTATTGGCAAGATAATCAGCAGAAAAGAACGTTACGACTGGGCCTCCCTGATCAGTGACACACTCCACCAACAATTCACCGGTTTCTAGAAGAGCACCGTTTCCACATGTGTTCATACCTGGTCTACCTGATAGCCTTCCAAGGCGATTTTAGAACATTAAACACTGTGGGAACCCTGGGTGTGCAAAAGGTACAAGAATACTTTCCTCGCTTGGAGTTCACTCTAGCGGAAAGACATTTCAAAAGAATAAATGACCTTTTTACTATGCACACCGTGCACGAGCTAGACCATGAGATGCACGTGCGTATTTCACCAGCAGCTAAGGCAGCAATGGTGGACTGGGCGGATTGGTTCATACAATTCCCCACTTTCACCTACATACGCGTGTATGGCTATAATGGCCACCCCGCCATGATGCCACGTTACCCCTCAGATAGGGTAGTGTTCATGGAATTCCTGAGGCAATTGGCCGAGGTTCACTCTTACCTTCGCATAAAAAAAAAGACTGCTGCAAACTTTCCTTTTCAGATGGGACTCTACAAATGCAGGACTGCAGCCGATGCAAGGTTGATAAGCAAAGAAATAGTGAGATTTAATCTCAAGTACCTCATCGACAGGAGGCCATCCTATGACCCCAGAGGCATCTTCGCAGCTCACCTTGAGCAAAGATCATCACATGAACCTTTCATGGAAGATTTTTGGGTCAACTGCGAGGATGAGTTCGAAGTGAGAAGAAGGAACCATAGCAGATTCAAGCTCTCGCAGATTGCAGAATTCATGTTAGAAGACATCGAGGGCTTATCTGAGGATGAAGAAGAAGTTATTCTTTCTTCCTTCTTCACGGGTCTAGTGGATTCACAACCACTCGGCAAAGTAGACTGGTACGCGAAAGAGAGTACGTCTATTGAGGAAAGAACGGGTATAGTAGTTCAACACAGTCAACTCTACCTGGACAGTAAAAGGACAAGGAAGGTAGTACTTCCCCGATCAGAGCCGCCAGCGGTTCAGTTTACACTACCTTCCACGTCTAGGATGAAACCCAGACAGAAGAAGATGAGCTTTCCTCTAGAAGGAATGCGGATGTCAGGGAGCACATGGGGGAGAAAAGGAATTGCCAGCACAAGCCGGCAAGAGGTACAGGTGGAGACAACCACCAATTTACCTGAGACAGTTGAAACCGCTGCAACTACACAAGAACCAATGATTGAAATAATCGCTGTAGAGCTGGAAACCATTGTAGAAGAAGTTGCAGCAGAAGCGGTGCCAGTAATAGAAACAGAGCCACTAGCTTCACCACCATCACAGAGGTCACAAAGTCCTATTGATTTGGACTCGCCACCATGAGACATTGCCACGGCACAGTCTCGTTCTTCTAGCATTCAGGGAGCCTATGTTCCTCCTCCCAACAATGCTAGCCGAGATTCTATCTGGCTGGAAAGCTCGCTTGGGAGGAAGAGGGAGAGACCTTCTTATCAGCTTGACTTCTTTGAATTCCATCATGTCCCACAAGATATGCCGGTAAAGAAGTTGAAGAAGCAGACGCATGTAGAAAAGAATGCAGAGAACGAGGTTATCATAGAGACTGCTGCCCCACCTGAAGACAAAGATATACATAATGTGAAGGTTGAGGATTTCATGCTTTCAAAGGTGAACCTTGGAAAGACTACTCGACAGGTGGAGGCAGACCTTCTTGGAATTGCCTCGGTGAATGTCAAAGAAAGGATGACAAAAGATGGACAAGACAAAGCAACCTTGAAGGCTGAAATCCGTCAGCTAAAGTTGTACATTTCTAGTTTGATACATGACACTCCGAACTCCTCGGCTTTGCCTCAAGGACTGTTGGATCTCCCAGCTGAAAGAAACCATCATCAGTTGATTACATACGGCAAACACTTGAGACGTTAAGTGGATGAGTTTGTCGTTAAAGGACGGTGTGTGTTGATAGAAGCATATCGGCTGAGAAACAGAGCACATGGACTTCGATCAAAAATCCAGAAGTTAGATGTAAAGGCAGCTCAAGAGAGGCCGAGAGAGGAGGCAACAGTTGCTGATTTGCAACAAGCATATGAATCAGTTACGACCACAGAAAATAAACACCATCTCTTTGAGTGGAAAGAACAGGTGGCATACAAGGTGAGAGCCTATGATGCCAACTTAGTGGAGCTGATTGACTATAGACGCTTCGTCGCCAATATTATCAACTTCGCAAGAACGTTGGTAATATCCTTCCCTGAGTTAGAATATCAGTGGGAAGGAGGAGAATATGTGGAACTTGAAACAGTGCAGACACGATTCCAGGATGTCATCCAATCTTCATTCCTTGAAGATCCCAATGGCTGCAAATTAACCAAAATTGCATCCATGTCTATCCAGTTAGATGAAGCAGCTGCCCATTGCATAACCTATCATCAACAGCGTACGATGGGTGAAGAAATGCTTAGACGCCACATAGTCATCTTGAAGAGCATTAATTGCCTGGGGGCCGAAGAGGTCAATGACTGGATAGAGACTTTGTTGACCAGTGGTGAAGAGGTGTAAAGCACCAAGAAAAGACGTCCTACCCTCCAAATAGCATTAATGATGACTGAAGTCAACTTGATGCCCCTTTCCAAGTTGACTCCAGATCTCCACATATCATGCATGTCAGATCCCACTAATCTAGGATGTCTATTTGACTCCCACGATTTGTGGATCTCAGATCTCCTCAAAAGGTGGATGTCCATTTGGAGACACATTTGTAACATAAGTTCACTTTTAGTTAGGTGTCAGTCAACTGAGGTAGACTTCTAGTTTGACTTTTGTTTAGTTTCAGTTAACTGAAGTAGATTTCCAGTTAACTGTTTGCTCACCTATTTTTAGACATAGAATAATATCTTGCTGATTGGCAAGAACTGTTTGTTAACTCTAGGAGATTTTAGGGTTGCCTACTCCTTTGAGTTTCTACAAATAAGAGCCTTAGGTTCTTTATTTGTTTAACCTTTATTTGCTAGCAAAATTGCTACGCCATTGTTGCCAGAGTTCGCTTGTTTATATCTGTTCACTCTTGGATGAGAGTTCGTTGGTTGATCACAATTGTGCATGATTTCGTGCCTTTGCTGTCCCGACCTTTGTAATTCTTTGAAGAACCTTGAAGAAATAAATCAGATGGTGCAAGCTTGATTGATCTAATTATTTGAGTTATTCAAAGTCTTGTTTTTAATTAGTGCATTGTTTCAATCTCCTCCTTGGACAGGTGTCATCGCCTCCTTGGATATTTTGTCATCGATCATTATCGTTTGATGTTGTTTAATGATCTCTCTTACAGCCTAGACTTTGGACAGGTGTCGTCACCTCCTCGGGAATCCTGTTAGAAAGGCCATCGTTCCTTGTTGTTCCTAGTGAGCTTCTTCCAAGCCTATACCTCGGATAGGGGTTCCTCCTCCTTGGCAAGTCTCAGATCCAGTTTACCGTAATGAGTGTTTGCTTGTATCGTGCCCTATCTTGGTATATATCTGAAGGTTCAGAGCCTCGGCCATATTCCATTGAGACGGAGGATTCAAGTGATCCAACCATACCATTTCGCTCCTACGCCCTCATGCTCTGTTTATCTTGAGGAGGTAGGATAGTCTAGAAGTTAGTTAGTCGTAGTTAAGATCTGCGGAAACCAGAGAAAAAGCTTAGCTACGGCGCATTGGTTTATGCACCCTTGTGTCCTACCGCTGATTAAAAAAGATAGGAAATCTTAGTACACCCCTTTTTTACAGTATAAAATCAGCAAAGAGAGATCTTCCTCTCTATAATCCGAAGAGCATGTACTAACACACTTGCAATAGCTATCCGTTTCCAATAAGCACTCCAGAGGTGCTAATTGAAACGCCAACACAACGTCTCGTGGTGGCGAGTCCAAATCAATAGGACTTTGCGACGTTTGTCATGGTGGTGAAATCGGTGGCTCTGTTTCTATTACAGGCACCGCTTCTGCTGCAACTTCTTCTACAATGGATTCCATCTCCGCGGTGATTATTTCAATCACTGGTTCTAGTGTAGCTACAGCATTCTCAACTGTTTCAGGTAAATTGGTGGCTGTCTCCACCTGTACCTCTTGCTGATTTGTGCTGGCAATTCCTCTTCTTCCCCATGTGCTCCCTGACATCCGCATTCCTTCTGGAAGAATGCTCATTTTCTTCTGTCTGGGTTTCCTCCTAGACGAGGAAGGTAGTGTAAATTGAACCGCTGGCGGCTCTGATCGGGGAAGTACTACCTTCCTTGTCCTTTTACTGTCCAGGTAGAGTTGACTGTGTCAAATTACTCTACCCATTCTTTCCTCAATAGACGTACTCTCTTTCGCGTACCGGTCTACTTCGCCGAGTAGTTGTGAATCCACTAGACCCGTGAAGAAGGAAGAAAGAATGACTTCTTCTTTGTCATCAGATAAGCCCTCGATGTCCTCTGACATGAATTATGCAATCTGTGAGAGCTTGAATCTGCTATGGTTCCTTCTTCTCACTTCAAACTCATCCTCGTAGTTGACCCAAAAATCCTCCATGAAAGGTTCATGAGATGATCTTTGCTCAAGATGTGCTGCAAAGATGCCTCTGGGGTCATAGGATGGCCTCCTGTCAATGAGGTACTTGAGATTAAATCTCACTATTTCTTGGCTTATCAACCTGGCATCGGCTGCATTCCTGCATCTGTAGAATTCCATCTGGAAAGGAAATTTTGCAGCAGACTTCTTCTTTATGCGAAGGTAAGAGTGAACCTCGGCCAACTGCCTCAGGAATTCCATGAACACTACCCTATCTGAGGGGTAGCGTGGCATCATGGCGAGGTGACCATTATAGCTATACACACGTATGTAGGTGAAAGTGGGGAATTGTATGAACCAATCTGCCCAATCTACCATTGCTGCCTTAGCTGCTGGTGAAATACGCACGTGCATCTCATGATCTAGCTCGTGCACGGTGTGCATAGTAAAAATGTCATTTATCTTTTTGAAGTGTCTTTCTGCTAGAGTGAACTCCAAGTGAGGAAAGTATTCTTGGACCTTCTGCACACCTAGGGTTCCCACAGTGTTTAATGTTCTGAAATCGCCTTGGAAGGCTATCAGGTAGACCAGGTATGAATACATGTGGAAACGGTGCTCTTCTAGAAACCCGGTGAATTGTTGGTGGAGTGTGTCATTGATCAGAGAGGCCCAATCGTAGTGTCCTTTCTTGCTCTGATTATTTTTCCAATAATGTAGAACATCCATGGTTGGAAGGATTTTCCCTCTTCTTGCCCAGTGACTCTGCTGAGTAGGGTGATTAGCACTCCGTACTCGTCTTTGAATTTTCCTCTCCCAACCAATCTAGGCAAGTCGGTTCTCTTTGTTTTCAACCAATGTCCAGCCATTATAAGAGAACACTCATCCTTCGAAGCCTCGAATGCTTTTTCACATTTTGACACTGATATGACCTTCTTGGTAGGGCATGGTGGAATTGCAAAACAAGTCTCTATGTCCATCGGTTTTAAGCTGCAAATTACCCTCCTGTCTACTGACAGGATCTCTCTAGTAGTCGGGTTGTAATGCTTTCTGCAAGCAGTTACAAGCTCGATGCTTTGTAAGGTGATTGGAATAGATGCTGCTTGAAATAAACCAGATTCTTCGATGTTCTGCAATGTGATTTGATTCATGCCCTCCAAATCCTCGGAACCGACCTCTGGATTTTTCTGCCATAAGTCTGTGTCAGTCGTTTTCAGGTAATCGTGGTATAGGGCCGTTTTGGTCTTGTATTGTACCTGAGAGTACTGCATTCTGAAAACCTTGAATATTGACTGGGCACTTGACCCTATTCTGACACTTTTCTGGAACTGCTAAAAATAGCCTCGTCGGGGTGGTAGTTTTTACGAAAAACTCTGAGACATGGGTTTTGTTAAGAATGATTTTCTAGACAAACCTAGATCGTCAGAAATTCAAAAAAATGAGTTTTTCCTTGGCATACAAAAGCCCTTTGGTAGCAAAGGCAACAGGGGTACCAGAAAGTGATTTTTCTCGGAAAAATCTAACACATGGGTTTTGTTCGTGCTTCAAAGCTAAACAAACCCAGTTTGTCCGTTTTTCAATATTATGACTTTTTTCGGAAACCCTAAAAAATAGGGGCAGTAGGGCTACTTTTTCTAGAAAAATCTACCGTATGGGTTTTGTTGAAAAAGCTGTGCTGATCATACCCAGTTGGCCAGATCTGTGATAATCTGTCGTTTCATATGACATGCAAAAGAAATATAGATAGAAATAGAGGAAGTAGACAGAAGATGGATTGGAAGTTATAAACTGCCACTTTGCAATAATCTGTCTCTGGAAGCAATCTTGGGAGAAGAATACTTTTACTGCCAATGATCTTCAAAAATATTGAATATCTGTCCAAAACCCCTGCCAGATCTTGAAAACATGTTCTTGGGAGCTGCTTGATGTTTTATCCTTCAACCTACAAAAAGAATAATGAGGGAAGGGACGCCTAGCATGAATATAAGGCAATTAGGGTTAAGATCCACAAAGTATGGAAGATAACTCATCATTCAGGCCTGATTTGGAGTTCCAAAAGATGATTTCCACTGATTGTGGAGTGTTTGGTCTCTTTTTGGCTCCAAATTTGCTAACTCAAGTCAACACTTTTGCTTTGACTTCCTTTAGGCGTCCAACCTTGTTATTTGATCATTTTCGTCCATTTTGCAAGCTGAAGTACTCCCATTTGATCTTTGATTTAGGTTACTCAGTTGATCTCAGGCAGTGGCTGGCAGTTCTGTTGTTGAGGCAGGATCAGTATGATTAGATATGCCTGGGAGGGGTTAACTCAGAAAACTGAGTTTAGGTCTCCAGAAAGAAGGGTGCTTTTCCTTGAAAGGGGCGCTTTTGACAATGCCTTAGTCAATTTTCATTGACTATTCTTCGTTTTCATCTTTTTAGACCCTCTTTGCTTTGATCTGACGTCCTCGATGCTTAGATGAATCAGATGACTCTGCTTGACAATGCATCGGGTAGCCGATTTGGTCTTGCTCAGGATGACTGACTTCTTAGTTGAAGCTGGCAAGTTTTGGGCCTTCAAACTAAAGGGCGCCCCTGCTGGTCTTGGTTTTATCTTGGCTATTCACTGCCAGTCTTTGACCTCCTCCATTAGTTGTTTGATTTGTCGGAAGTTCTTGCTGATAGTCTTGCTGACGAGATAGGTCCTAGCTGAGAAGGTCATCCTGGGAGGCAATGAAGATTCTGGCTGTGGATGCCTTCAAGAAAGGGCGCCTTTCTTCAAGAGGGTCGCTTTTAGCCATGCCTTAGCCATTTTCTAGCTTATCTTTCCAGTTCTTCAATTTGGGCTTTTTCTGCTTGATCTCAACTCGTGATCGTTTGGTGTGTCTTATGGACTTGCTGTCAGATTGATCACGTAGCTGGGAGGAAACTGGAAAGACATCATGTACAGAGTTGCTACTTATGGATTCATTTGGTGCCTACAACTGAGGGGCACCCCTGGGCAGCAAGGGCGCTTTTACCTTGAAGCTCTCTGATTTGGCATATCTGTTGTCAATGGATCCTCCATACTTTGTTGACGGTTGGTCAATGATCCCTGAATTAGATGATCTTGCTGATTGTTTCGTTGTCGAGCCAACATGAAAGTGAAGAGGATGACTGAGTTGGAGATGCTAAATGTTTTGATTTTCCCTTTGAGATCCAAGAGCGCATTTCTTCAAGAGGGGCGCTTTTAGCCACTGTAGACTGTGTTTTGCCTTGGTAGACAAAACGTGCACCTTCCATACTTAACCAAATTTTGGCCTTTTCCGTTTTGAGAATCTCCTTCGTTGAACGGCATCATTTTCATCCTTTTCCGCCATGGTTTCTTCGTTGAAGCTTTTGAGGTTTAGCTTTCAGCACTTGGTACTGGCCAATCTGCCATTAATGGCTATGGAGCTCCTAACTTTTTCCCTAAAAAATAGAAATAGACCCACCAAAGTAAAACATATTTTTTGATAATTCTGACTTGATCAGTGTGATCGTAAAGGCAATTAATCCTATCAGAATTATTTTCAATCATTTCCGGGAAGGTCCTATTTTTTAGGGTTTCCATAAAAATAGGGGCGTAAAACCCTAATTTTCATTTTTTCAGAATTTTAACCATAGGTTCCTTGACATAAACCCACAAAGACTTGATGTTTGGTTTGACCTAAAACGTACCTTTGATGGCATTTTTACATTGTTTAGCTCAATTTAAGCAGAATGCCAAAAATTTCATTTTGGGTGTAACAGACTTTATATGTTTAAGAGGAGACACGCCTCAAGGAGAGATGCGTCTCATGAGAGGACGTGTCCCTTGAGCACGCGGGCTCCCCTAAGCAACTGATAATATTCGGTGATTAATATCAACTACCCACATGCATTTAACAAGCAGAGTTTAATGTATACATGAAGTTCGATCAGCATTTTAACTTTGATTTTATTCATGATCAGAAATTTGAATAACATACTTGTAGATATCATACTTAAGAATAGTTTCGATTATATATAAATGATGATGATGCATGAATGCAATCATCATTTATATTTGATCGAAGCTACCTTAAATCAACACCAACAAGCCCCATGTTCAAGCCACCAAAGTTCTGATTTTGACTAGCCAAAAAATTATGATATTCATTATCCATTTTCTTCCCAAATCCCTTCATAGGGCAATCAATTGTGGGATGCCCACCATCCCCACAAATCCTACACAAGAGATTCAAACCCTCATCTACCAAAGCATCTTGATTCTCAGCCTCTACCAAAACATGCAAATCCTCTACCAATTGTTGAGAGAGAGGATCACGATCAAACTAACTCATAAACTCTATGCCACCATCAAACTACTCTCTACACTGTAGATCATTTCCAGGCTGTCGTACAAACTGAGAGCCATTGACAAACTGACCTAGGGCCCTTTCCCACACAGATCTCGCCTAGGTAGTGCTTGAGGAATCAAGATCACAATCACTCACAAGAACTTCAATAGCCAAATGGATAGGGGCATCATCCATTTCCATTGGAAAATCAAATCTAACCTTTTTCCCTACAGACAGAGTACTATAACCATTCCTTGAACATGTGTTTGAATCTGCGACCTCTTGCTGCAACTTGAAAAGAGAAACTTCAATATCAGCAAAATAAAATATTTCTTCTACCTCTTCCTCTTCTCCAGACTGAGCCACAACACTTTTTATTTCCTGCATTTGCTCCATGTCACTGGTAGGTTCCAACATACCAAGAAAATCTCCAATAACAAAATCAGCTTCATCATCTAACTGATCCAAAAGCTTCTTCCTAGAAGCCCAGAAATCTTCATCATCTATATGAATAGCTCCCACTTCATCAAAATTCTCTCCAGAGCCATGAGATATAGACATGAGAGTTTGAACCCAATCATCCAAGTTGGGGCTCTCTTCCATATTTGCTCAACTTTCTTCACAACTCCTCCTTGGTTCTAACCAAGCTTTGATACCTGTTGGCGTAAGAACTAACACCTCTAGAGTGTGAGTTTGTATGTACAACTATGCACACTACGTAATGAGTTCTCTTCAAATTAGGAGGGGAAGCTCCCTCGTTGTGCTGGAATGCATGGAATAGAAAACTAAACTAAATCCTATCTTTTTGTTCTCAGCTGGTAGAGGGACAAGGTTAAGAAAACCTAGAACGTTGCAACTAAGTATTTTCTGGTTTCGCAGATCATTTAACTACAACTAAGCTAACTTCTTTAAATCTATCCAATTTCCTCAAGAAACAGAGCATGAGGAAATGGAGCAGGAATGTATTATACGATAAACTTCAGGTGCGGGCTCACAACATGAAGGCAAGGGAGGCGCAACTATTTGCTAATCCAGGAAAAAGTTTATTAGAACGAACAAATAAACGGTAAACTTGGTACAGCTTCACAACATGAAGGCAAGCTAGGTGCAACTATCTGCTTGGCTGAATGAGTCTACTATCACACACATCAAACTATAAGCTTTAAGTACAGTTTTGCAACATGAAGGCAAGGTGGGCACAACTATTTGCTCTTCTGAATAGGCTCATGATAAACAAAACACAAGGTAAGCAACTGGGACAGTATATTGTATAGACGCAATACGCATGCAATAACGATCAAACCGGCAACCCCATTTAACTAAGATCAAATAAACACCATGACAATAACATGAAGGCAAGGTAGGCGCAACAATTTATTATAACAGCAATCACTCTTTGAACAGATACAATAATAGCAATACTACAGGCAAGGTAGGTGCAGCATGTATGCTATCAAGCAAAAGTTCTAATTTACAATGGTGAACCAATCTTGAGAATAGGCATGTTGCCGACAACGCAGCAATTCTCTACCACCAGGAAAAGCTCATTACAAATGAGCTGAAAGCTCTTATTTATAGACATCAAAGGTGTAGGTAACCCTAAAATCACCTTGAGTCAACTACAGTCTTGCAATGCATGCAAGATCTTATTCCTAAACCCTAATTGAATGAAACTATACAGTTAACTGGAAAACTATCATCAGTTAACTGAAACATCTAATCTAAATGGACAAGGTGCAACATGCACGTCCTTATTAAAAGCAAGTCAACTGGAATGCTATCATCAGTCAAGTGAAAGATCTAATCTAAACTCCAAGTGTACGTAGATGTTTCCAAGAAAGACATGCTTGCAATGTATAACAGCAAGTTAACTCGGAAAGAAGCCTCGAGTTTAACTCCTGTGTCTAATGTCTATCTTGGAAAAGGTGAGACGCCTTGAACTGAAGTCCACTGACCCTAATCCCGAGCAAGTAACCCCTCCACGAGTTTAGTGACTGCATCACCATCTAGAGGTCGTCACATGTCTCAACTGTCAATTCACTGCTTCTTAGCAACTCAAGCAAAACTTAAAATCTTTGCATACTTAAATTGGCCCTTCACTGGCTGGTAACTATGGCGGCTTTGTAACTGAAGTGATGGCCACTGTTTCCTTTACAACTTGATGCTTCTCACGTTTTTCATGCTTTTCTTTATGGAAGAGTGTTGCATGATGAAACTGCGAACTCTTGACTAAGAACTCTCTAGTTGCGAGAAATGCAAATGAACTTGTTGCACACGCAAAAACCCAACGGTATCAACCCTCTAAACTGGCCTTGGAAGACAATCAGCTATACGAGGCATGAAACCATGTGAACTTGAGTGACTACGCTTGTCAACCTTTCCAATGTGCTTGATACAAATCAATGTCAGTTTTTTTTATGAAATCATGAATTAAGACTGACTTGGTCTTGAATTTGATCTGCGTGAACTGTATCCGGAAAAACTCGCCTGTTGACTGTGAACACGGCTACGTTCTGACAACTTCTCCGAAAAACCAAAAATCACTCCAGATAAGGCTAAAAATAACCTGTCGAAGGGCAATTTTCACGAAAAATTTTGAGACGTGGGTTCTGTGCATAATCAAATTCTAAGATGACCCACAACGTCAAAAATTCGGAAAAATGTGATTTAGGCCCGCATGCAAAAGGTTTTCAGTTGAGATCTGAACTGGCAGTTAAGGGCACTAGGGGCAATTTTTCCATGAAAATCTGGAACATGGGTTTTATGTAGAACTGAATTCTAAGATGACCCAGATCGATAGATTTTGGAAAAAATGTGTTTTAGGCCCACATGCAAAGAAAACTCTGGAAAAAAGCACAGTGCTCTAGAATAGAGGCAATGGGGCAATTTTCACAAAATAATCTAAGACATGGGTATTGTCGTTGATGCTAACATACTCGAACCCAGATGATGCTTTTTTGAAAAATCTGCCATTTTCTTTGACATGCGAAGAAAATCTAAGACGAGAATAGAGGAAAATAAGACAGAAGAATAGAAGTTTTATTTGTTTGTTTTCTCTCTTCTTCTGTAAAAATTCGCCTATGCTTGAAGTAGAACTGATGAAATCTGCATGCAAATGGAAAACGAAGTCTGAAATAATCTTCTCTCGAACAATCTGAGTCTGTAGCTACGAAGAACACTGAAATCTGACACCTGTAGCATCTGCAGATCAATTCTATGCTCAAGAAAAGATGTTTCTTGTCAACTCTAATGAAGAATAATGGATGCCATATGCATAATAAACAAGAATTTATCATCAAAGGCGTGTCAAATGCATGCTAAGCATTGGAAATGGCGCTTGAAGTACAACTGGTGCTTCAAAACTCATGCATGGCCTATATTTGGCTTCAAACTTAGTTAATTGGATGTAGAACAACCCCTAATTAGGACGCCACCTTGAAAGATACAGTTAACTAGTGCATGCAAACTAAGTTTAGCCAGTTATGACTAAAAATAGGTTCAATACAAGTCGACTTGAAAAAGAGTTCAACTGAAGATCTAAATTTAGTAAACTGAAAACTTTTCTCATGCACACTTCTATTTTTGAATTTAAAAAGTCAACCTTTGACTTTTAGGCGTCCTTCCATACTTAGACATTTTTCTGAAAATTTGAATCTAGAAACCTCAAATGAAGCTCACGTTTGATCACTGATTCTGATTGATTGCCATGTCAGATCAACTGGCTGACAGTTCCATCGAAGAGCAGGACCAAATCTGACAAGAAGATTCCTTGAGGTGATAATCCAAAATTCATAAATCTGAGACTTCAAAAAGATGGGCACCCCTGGCCTCCAGGGGCGCTTTTGACCTCAGTGTTTGAATATTTTCAGGCATTTTCATTATTTTCACTGATAACTTGACCATATTTCACTTGACGTTTCCCGATATTTGACAAAACTTCAGAACATGCTGACTGGCTCATTGTGGAGCAAGCTGAACTTTGAGCAAAGGCTCCTGGAGAGCACTTCGTATAAAAACATCATCTAACCTTCCTAAATCATGGGCGCCCCTAGCCTCCAGGGGCGCTTTTCCCAACCAATGTCAGCCATTTTTGTAACTGACCAAGAACTACTAAACTTCCGGCTGCAGACTGCCAAGACATCTTCTGACCCGGCTGAGATAGGCAACGAAAAGCTGGAACTGACACGAACAAGATGAGTATCTGAAATCATCCAACAGATTCCATTAAAGGTCTTAAAACCTTGGGCGCCCCTGGCCTCTAGGGGCGCTTTTGTTCTTTCTGAACAGTCTTTGATCGAGTCTAAAACCTCAAATTTGACCACTGATGATGGCAACATGGCAACTCAGTTTCACCTGCTAACAGATGCATCGCAGAGCTGGACCAAAAATGGAAACAAACTTCCTGGGTGTCACTTAATCAAAAGACTTCATCTGAAGCCTCAAAAAGATGGGCGCCCTTGGCCTTCAGGGGCGCTTTTGAGCTTAGTGTCAATCATTGAAGCATTTCCCTTGTTTTGCATTGAATCTCCGGTTTCAGGCGATTTACTCCTCCATTGGACTGGTTGGCTGGCTCATTGCGAAGCTATCAGGAATCTGGAGAAGTCATCTTGGTAGAGACAAGTCACAAAAAGTTGAATAAAGCTTCCAGAATGATGGGCGCCCCTAGCTCAGAGTGGCGCTTTTTCCAATCCAGACTTAGTCAATTTTACAGTATTTTACCTCGTTGAAAATCTCCTCTGAGACGAAGTAACGTTTCAGACAAAACTTGCCATAGAAACATCACCGAAGCGTTTTGAGCTTAGCTTTCGACACCTGGCACCTGGCCATCTGCCAATGATGAATTTAGAAAACCTAACTTCTCATTTGAGAAAACGAAAACTACCCACCAGGCTTAAACTGAGTCTTAACCGAAATTGACTTCACCATTGTGATCATGAAGCAAAATAAACCAATCAAAACAAATTTCAGTCAATTCTGACAAGTTTTAATTTTTAGGGTTTTGACCTAAAAATAGGGGTCCTGAAACCCTAATTTTCATTTTTTTTCAAATTTTGCCAATGTCAAAACAAATTTCAATCAATTTTGACAAGTTTTAATTTTTAGGGTTTTGACCTAAAAATAGGGGTCCTGAAACCCTAATTTTCATTTTTTTTCAAATTTTGCCAGTATCTTTGTGACATGACATTGACTCAAAGCCCATACTTGAATTGCCCAAAAACTACGTTTTGACATCATTTTAACAAGGTTTAGACCATTTTAAGCAAAATGCCTTAATGAAGCAAAAATTTTGGATTGGGTACAACAATACCAATTGTTGAAGAATGGACAGCAAATAAAAGAGAATAAAAACAAAGCAATCACACAGATAAAAAGAAGAGACACAAGTTTTAACATGGTTCACCTTATAGGCTACGTCCACAAAGAAGCAAGGGAAAATCTTTTATTAGTTTCAGTTTTACATACATATGCTGCAGCACATATATCTTCATCCAAGAATGCTTCATTACATAGTTCAAATAATATAACATGCCTTCAAGAAGGAAAATGATAAGGCACGGGAGTAAATGGGCAAGAAGTCCATTGGGCTTCATATACCCAACAGTTGTATCTCCTAGTCATGTCTCATCCTATATGTGAATATTAATTACTATTTAGTATTGAGAGAGTTCTATTGACAATGTTACTAGAAGACAATGTACATTGCATACAAAGACGAAGCATTCTCATTTCCTGTATCAATGCATAGTGCCTAACTTGTAGATAAGAGTTCTCTTGTTTCTAAGATAAATTTTGTATGTTCTGTGATCCGGTCTACGTAAATTTTGTATGTTCTATGACCCTGTCTACTACGTTCTCAATAGTTCAAAAGTAGCTCTTCGTTCAATTAAACATCTGCACTTTCAAGATTGTTTCCTTAACATTACATAGTTGTCCATGTGTAGTCATAGCCTTGTCATTATAGGTATTAAAAGGTATTACAAATTGATGGCCCAACGAGTTTAAGGCAAGGGGATGAAACAAGAAGTTTCACATCATAACCCAAGGTTCATTCTAATAGAGGCTCGAGGGCACCTTGCAAAAGCCATGTTTACATGCTTAAAGGTAGGCGTTGAACTTATGGAAATGCATGCATTCACTATAACCATACTATGGATCGAAGTCTACCTCTTTGCTTCGGAATGGAGGCAAACATAGTTAGTTGTTTGAATTTATAGCAGTGTGTGTAACAACTTCTAACCATATTATGGACCTAAGCGCACTCATGTTCTCTATGACTTGTTTCCTAGGACTTATCTTTGCTTTTAGTCACAATGGCACATAGTGGTTATTTCTGTGATGATGATCCAGATTTAATCTCTATTGGGCATACTTTTCATGTTAAAGTGATTGGGTTAATGTGTTGAAGAGGATATCATAAAGGTGCAATAGAACTTTCTGTGGCAAGAAACGGGAACAAAATTCAAATATCGTCTGGTCACTTCGGATAAGATTATACAACCTAAAAACAAGAATGGGTTGAATATTAAGGAATCAAGCTTTTCAACCAAGCTTTTGCAATGAACATGGCTGGAGTCTTCTCAACAATCCTCATATCAGCTAGTGCCAAATACTTCAACTCAAATACAATCTTAAGAACTTGGGCAAGCCTGATATAATTGTATGGAAAGTGAAACTCTCTACAATTGCTAAACACATTTATCAGGGATAATGACGTCTTAACGGGGTCTCACTTTTAAGATTGGTAATTATCAAACTGAAAGCTTTTGGAACTACAGCTGAAATAGACGCCCCAAATTTAGTAAGCTTGAACTTGATAGTATTCGAATGTACCTCCAACATAAGAATTTAGTAAAAATGGACTGTATTACTATTTCCCCAAGGCTGATCCCAACCAGCCCTAGACATGGCAAAAAATGGTGAATCCTATTATGATTTCTAAATAACAAGTGAATCTATTTCAGACCACAATAACTAACACACTTTTGAATTTCAGAAGCTAAAGATCAAATCAAATGGGTCCACGCCGCCTTAGGGGAATGTACCATAGCCTTTGCATACGAGGCCATTCATTCTACTATATTCTAGTCAAAATATTTGGTATGGAGGAAACACTTGGATGGCTGAAAATCAATTGTTTCTTGTGGACGGTGTTGCATGACAAAATATTAACACATGATCAACTCCAAAAAAGATCCACCTAAATTGCCTAATTGGAGAAGAAACAACAAAGCATCTTTGTTATGGTGTTCCTTTGTCCAAAAGATCTGGTCTCATTTTGCTTCTATGTTCCAGATTATATTGATGTTTAAATATTTTATTGATGGAAGAACAAAAGATTTGTGTAAATTCAAAGGATATATTTCAATTCTCCAATTCATCTACAACATCATTTTAGGGTTTGTTGTGACCTTTTTCACACATCACCCCATCCCAGATGGGGACCCCCCCTAATTTTTGCTCCATTTTGGTCTTTTGGCTTTTGTTGGTGCGTCTCTTTCTCTCTATCTCTGGTCCTTCCGGGGATGTCCCGTCGTTTGACCTGGGTTGAAGTATTGTTCAAGTCTGTGAAATTAGGGTTTTCATCAGTCAGGCTTATTAAAGGTCAAACTGAGTTATAAAATTGAAATTCGAGCTTAGTGCGGCAGTCAGAAGACTTCCAGCAGGGCCCCACTAAATTTTCACTGTATTCCGGCAACTTACTATTTTTAGTAAGTATTCAATTTGGGACTATTTTATTTAGATTTTGGAATTCTGTCAGTTCCACCACAATCAAGCAGCTTCAGAATGCCTACACGCGAAATTTGAATGGATTCCGACAACTGGCTATTTTTAGCAGTTAAGCCTTTAGAGGCTGTTTTCAGGATTTAAACGAGCAATTCTCCGGTGAGTGACAGGGGAATTGATCTGGGTTTTTGAAGACCTTCGCGATGATGTTACATGCAAACCGAGATGGTGACTTTCAGAGTTCAGCCTCCCGAGGCTATTTTTAGGGTTTGCATGCAAGAATTTTCAGTGCATGTCCAGATATTCCATGTGGGTTTTGCGAGACCTTCGCAATGATATGACATGCAGATGGATCGGGTCAGTTTTCAAGGACTTACTATTTTTAGCCAGTGCCAAAACTTTGACCAGTTTTCTGGGTTTTTCTGGGTTTTTTGAGATCCCATGGGCACTGTGACATGCAAACTCGCCCGACATCCGGGTAACCATTTTCCAGACACTTACTATAAATAGCAGTATCATCCCAGCAGCTATCCACCACTCCAGTCCAGCAATCAAGTGCAATCAGGCACGATCAAGAACAGCCAGGAACAAATCGGAGCACATGCAGATCAGATTAGGGTTTCCCCTGCCACATCTAAAAATAGATGAAGCAAAATGCAGACATGACAGAGCGAAGCAACGCCACCAGAATCAGCATCTTTCAAGCTACCGGCCGGTAAAATTTGAACACGATCTGAATACTTACTATTTTTAGCAAGTCACCTCATGGCTAAAAATAGCACGTCCTCGTCAGGAAAAAAGTGTGAATGAGTCTCTTTCAACATCGAGTACAAATGGAACAAATTTCAAAGCAAACAGAGATACAAAATTAGTCAATTCTGGGGTTTGCTAAAAATAGCAAATGGCTAAAAATAGCACGTATTGCGCCAGATAAGATATGAATAGGATTACAGCACTCGATGGAGGCACAACCACACCAGTTCCAGTTCAGAACAGGGTGAAAATCAACGAAACCCTAATTTCTCCGAATCTGCTAAAAATAGAAAGCCAGGCTAAGGCATAAAGGGCGTTGGAAATTTTACAAACATAACTGACAGGCAAAACACCTTCATATGCGCCCCGGAGAAATGAAAGCTTCAAAATTTCCTAAGTGTGAGATTTCCTTGAGCAAGGGCTATATGCGCCCAGGGGAGGTGAAAGGTCACCAGAAATGCATCGAAATTTCCCAAGACGTCAAAATTTCCTAAGGCATCCTCAAATGTGCCTAAAGAAGCTGAAAGGTCACTGGAAACACATCAAAAAATTCACTAAGGCAAAGAAGTTTCCTCCTAGCACTGGCAAATGCGCCCAAGGAAGCTGAAGAGCCAATCAAAGAGGGCGGAATTCCTTGACCACATAGCAAATGCGCCTAAGATGGAAGTCTACAGGGCTAAATGCGCCCAAGGAAGCTGAAGAGCCAATAGCTAGGCGTGGGGTGAAGAGGAAAGCGCTCAAGGTTGAAATGGAAGTTGCTTGGCCTATATGCGCCTAAAGGAGGTGAAGAGTCACCCTAGGCGTGAGAGCTCTTCATGGCATTTGCGCCCCAAGTAAAAGGTAAGGATGAAAGGTAAAAAGGTGAGGGTGGAAGCTACACTTGAGGGATGCGCTAGAAGGATATGAAGGGTCGCCTTGTGAAACATGCCTAGAAGGAAATACTCTAAGTATGGGCGGAATTCTTCCTCCCCCCCCTAAATGCGCCCAAAGGTGAAAGTTGGCTACCTCAAATGCGCCTAAGAGTGAAAATTGACTAGGGGAAATGCGCCATGAAATTCCTCCACCATGCATGAAATGCGCCCTTGCTTGTGAGAAAGAAAGGGTAAAGTGTTAGCTTCTAGGCGTGAAAATGCCTAAGGAGTGAAAGCAAAGGTTGATGCATGAGATGAAATGTGCCCTTCATGGGTAATTTAAATATGAAATTTTCCTAAGAATTTTTCCTAAGGCAAAATTTTGCTAGGGCGTGGAAAGATAAGGAAGGTAAAATGGAAGTCTACATGCTCAAATACACCCCTCGTGAGTGATTCAAAATTTTAATTATTTTCTAAGGGTGTAAAATACGCCTAGGAAGAGGAGGTATTAAAATTTCCAAGAACATGATGAAATGCGCCCAAAGCCAGACAGGAGGGGAATTTTTTCAGGAGAATCACAAAGGGTGCCAAGGCAGAGAAAATTGAAGGTTGCAGGTGTGGAAGACATCCAGAGTGAAAAAAAAAAAAAATCAAACATTAGCCTTTTTATTATTTTAAATAATAAAAATTAAACGTACCCCTTCATCCGGATACACATGAAAACTATAAGTTCTGAAGGGAATTTTCTTCTGGGTATTGAACGTTCGCAATTCAGAGATGATTTGAACTTACTCCACACCTCGCTTGTGTCGTTTCGATAGAGAATTTTACTCGGTGCCTGTTTTGATGAATTTCCTAAGACAAGTTTAAAATTTCTCTAAGGCAAAAGAGACGAATATCTCTTCTCGAAGGATGTTTTAGCTCAAGAATTGAACTGGATGACTTGAATGATTTTACAGCATGAAATCAAACGACTTAGCCGGATAAAGTAAAATTGTTCGAAAGGGTGATTGGTTTAATATTTTAAAGAAGCAAATATGATGAAGCAGGCCTGTGCAAGAGTGATGGAATTTCGAAATTCTGGAAGCTCAAGATTCTGATGCTCCGGATGACAAGTGTTGCGACTGGAAAAGAGAGGGAAAATGGAATTCGAAAATACACTAAGTATAGCCTCTATTGGATTTCGACCTAGCTATAAGATTTTGAATCCTTTCCATTCTTCTCACAGATTGCTAAGTGCAAAACATTCTCTGAGGCTGAAGTGTGAATTTGAGAAAGAAGTTTGAAGTGGCTAAAAAAAATTTTGAATTTGAGTGAAGGTGTGGATTTGCTGAAAGGTACGATTTGAGAAGAAGCTTCTCAATTGCTGAAGTGCAAACTTCTGGAGTCTTAAGTTGACTTGTTGAAGTAAGAGTCTATAGACATAGAAGCTTCTTCAACTACTGGAGAAGTGTGAAGTTGCAAAGAGAGGTCTCAAGTTGCTGGAGGCTGAAGTACGAATTTGAGAAAGAAAATTGAGTTCTTGAGAAATACGAGTTTGCAAGCAGAGGTATTGTGTTGACAAGGGCGTGGCTTTGCAAAGTTTAAAGTTCGAAGTTGCTGAAGTACGAATTTAAGAAAAGAAATTGAGTTGCTGAAAGTGCAAAGTCAGAAAGAGAAGTGCGAACTTAAAAGGAGAAGTTTCAAATCTGTTGAGGGCGAATAGCTGCAGGCAAACATTTCCCAGCATCTGACATTGTGTTGCTGCAAGTAGAGAAACTTCTAAGAAAACCTTGAAGTAAACAGGCGCAGTTGAGGTTTGCAGCTGAAAGTGGCAAAGTGTTGCAGCCTTTTTATTTAAAAATCTGCTGGCACCCTCAAAAGTGATATTTTATTGTTATGAAATCTTGTTTGCTGACTATCTTACCCTTTTTGCAAAATGGCCGAGTCAAGCAGAAGAGCTGCAGGCAAGAACGTCCACGCTGAGTCCAGACAGGCAGTAATCAAAAAATTAAGCAAGTCTTTCCTGCCAGAATCAAAATTCACATCAAAGTTGGGCAGGCTGGCAGACACGAACCTGGGCTCGTTTAACCTGGAGGCGTTCAAAAGAAGGATAATGGGGACTGGAAGCCATCGCCCATCAGTGACTTCACATAGTATCGTCAGAAGTGGGTTATATGCAGCTGCAAATTTTCCACCAGCCATCCGGTGCCCGGAGCTCATTATGGAATGCTCTCACCACTACGATTCGGAGAAGAGGACGATCGTTGCGCCAGATGGCAAGGTGCTGGCTAACCTGACACCACAAGCAATCGGAGAGGCATTCGGGATCCCCGCCCACGAGAAAATGATTTACAAAACGAAGGACAGGGCTGACAGAATGTATTCATCTACAACGGACCGGTGTGCTGATGTAATAAACACTAGGTGGATGATCAAGCCCAAACCAACTCGTACGAAGTTGCCCAAACAGATAATTTCCGAAGACTTGAAGCAAGAGTTTGGCGACCTGATTATGATGTTGAGTAGAGTTGGAGGGTGTCCCCAAGCGTTTGTCTTCGAACCTTGGATGTTTTACTTTATCAACTTGGTACTGGAGGGCAAGGATTTCATGGATTGGGCACTGTTAATCAGTGATGGTCTACATGAGCAGCTCCGCAATGTGAGGAAGACTAAAACATTTTATATGGGCTCTTACATCGTCTATATGCTGGCTCGCATGACAAGATACAGGGGGATCTCTTACAAAGAACCAATCGGTTGCGGTTCTCAGCTATTCAAGATATTCGAGGCTTGTCCGCAATTGCATTTGACAAGCACTACTAATTACAAAAGAGTCAACGATGCCTTTACTATGCACATCACAAGGACCTTGCAGCAAAGGACCCATCACAGAATATCGAGGGAGGCGCAAGAAATGATTGAGAAATTTGGATGTTGGTTCATCCAATTCCCAAAATTCAATTACATAAGGCTGCAGGGATTCTCTTCCTACCCATACAAGTTGCCCCGATATCCCACGAACAGGGTAGTGATGCTGGAAGTTTCTAGGCAACTAATTGCCTACGATAAAATTCAAAAGAAGAAGAAAAAGGGCGGACTTGGGTTCCCGATGGCTATGGGAAATTCAGACGAAGTGTGCCCATCACTGCAGGCAGCAAAGGAGGCAGAGGCGGAGCTCCAATTCTTTCAGCTTTCTTACCATTCCAGCAGGCACTACTACGACCCTCATAGAAATATCAGGTGGGTATTGACAGAGGAGTTTAGGCACAAGGCACAAATAGAAGATTTTTGGGCAAGTGCAGTAGATGAGGTCGAAGTCAAAAAGAGGATGTTTTCCCGGATACCATTGGCAATGATCAGAGAGTGCGGGATTATTCCTGTGCCAGATCAAATTGAGGAGGACATAAACGTTGTACAGGCTGATTATGACACAGTAAGAAACACGCCCTTGCCACTCCCAGATTGGTCAGAGCCAGAGATCACCGACTTGGATACACTTTGTATCCCAGTCCTGACATTTACACGGAGTTGGATAGAGAGACATGTCAGCCGACTAAAGGGAAGGTCAATTCCCCTTACCTACAATTTGATGGGAGACAGCAGGTTGCAGACAACTGATCCGAGGAGACGGAGTAATCCAACTCCAGAGCCTAGGGGAAAAGAGCCAGTTCGACCGGAGCCGGTGATAGTTGAAGAATCCTTGCACATGCCGGTTCGAACACATTCTCCGAGCCTACAGGAAGTGTCCCTATTTGTTGATCAGAGGGAGAGGTTGCAGGCAGAACAGGCGGAACAGGCAGTACAAATAGGGAGCCAGCCACTTCGTAGGGAGTCTGTGGGCCAGAGCATCAACGTGCCCCGAGAGGGTAATCAACAGGAGAACCGGCAGGAGACCGATGAAGGCACTGCCACGGATACTCAGTTTCAGCACGAGATTGAGGTAGCTCTCGAGGATGATGCTGCTTCCGATCGAGATGCCCAGAGCTCAGGAGACACTGAACCCATAGATGATGATGAGCCTCGTTGGAACGAGGGCCATGAAGTAGAGGCCGAGGTAGAGCAGCCTTTCATCATAGCAGACACACGACAGGAGGTGCCAGACTGGCTGAGGGATAGGATGAGGCATGATCTTGTGGATGAGACTGATCCTGCAGTTGAGATGGAGGAATTGCTGCAAAGGATCAATGCACCTCCCACGAAGAAGAAGGCTAGGAAGTTTTCCAGAATATCCACAGATGAGGATGGATCCCGAACCTTGCATATGGCAATTCCACAGGAGGAATGTGATAGAGACAAGGCCGTTCCTGAGAACTATATTGTGACAACCATGGAACTAGGCCGCCCTATTGGGGCATAGGTGGTAGAGGAGTGCGATAATTCCTATCGGGCACTCAAGGACAGATTGTCCCATGTTGAGGGCAAGTACAAAAGGTTGAAGGTAGAGCATCGGACACTGATTGGCTACGTGCAACACTTGTCCCGTCCTTGCGGGCAAGAAAATCCTGCAATCGAGCTCCCAGCTGAGTTTTCCAGGGAGTCAATCAGTGGATTAGAAGATTTAAGGAGAATGGCACAGCAGGCAGACACGTGGGTTGCCAGTGTGCGTACAGAGACAAGAAAGTTTATGGAAGATCTTGCACATGCCTATGGGCAAGCTTCCGATATTATGGCTAGAGTGGAGGCAGTTAACCATGCTTGGGGTGAGGCTCGCATCTATCAGACGAGAGTTGTTCTCCGTCTAGGGGCTTTGATGAGCATACCTCAACACACTTTGGTTGAGGGAGGTGTTATCCAGCAGGGAGATAGATACGACTTTGCCAGATGGTATTCTTCAGTAGTCACAGGCCGGGGATTCTATGATGCATCACAAGCAGATTCGGTCAGGGTCAGGAAGGCCATGACAAACATCTTGGATGGAGTTCTCAACACATTGGAGGCAATCTTTGCCAGGAGGTTGACTTCTAAAGAGATAACTGCAGATGGACTAAAGGACAAATTGACGCCATTCTTCTCTGAGGTGAAAACCTTCACTCAGGATGATTTCGAGAACACTGCCACGTTCTCTAGTATCATACAGAATACCCAGGATGCCCTTGTTGCCTGGAAGAAATCATGTGCCCGGCATGGGCAAATAGTTGCAGTATTAGAGTTTCAGTTGGATCACATTCCTCCTATCTCCGATCAGGAAGTTGAGGAAGTATTTGCCAGGTTCACCAAATTTGCAGCCAGCGAGAAGGAGAAAGGAAACACTCTTCTGGACGATGATCTGCTGCAGGAGGACGATGTGCATTGATTGCAGGTAGTGGGCCTGCAGAGGAGTGGAGAATATTCTGCACATTCATTGCCCCACTCCTCTCAGTGGCGGTTTTTAGGGCATAAACCCTAATTAGGGCATGGGTGGCTCAATCTGAGCCCTTTATTGTAATCAGATCTGAACCATCCACTGGACTGGGTTTATTATAAAAGGGGTATCCCCCCTCATTTGTAATTCATTAGAACTAGATTTGAATCAGAGATAGAGTTGAGCTAGAGAATAGAAGGCATATAGCATTTAGCTTAGATGTTAGCTTAGATTGAGGAGGAAAGGAAGTTTTCCCATTGAGGACTTTGTAAGAAGTTGTTGTGAACACTCTCATAATATAAAGATTTATCATTGTTTGGTGGTTCTATCTTCTATTGTGAGTAGCTAGCAAGGCTTGTTCGTCTTTCCAATTCAAATAGAGTAAAGTAGAATAGATTTTGTTTCCATGCAAGTAGCGTTAATTGTGGAATGCAACATTGGTTTGAGCATATCTCCCTATATCCATACCACTAGCAGGCTTGCTGACGGTAAGTCTGCCCTGCGTGGTCAACTGGAATTTCAGCACTTAACTTCGGTTGCGATTTGTGTGTCCACTTGCTTCGTGGTGAAGGGGTGTGCATGTTGAATCTCGATCTGAATATCTACCTATCCTTTGAAGATTGCATCAGCTTTGTCAGAGTTGTCCGAAGAGGAGACGATACAAAGTTTGGTTTGGAGATTGTTAAAGCTAGTTTTGCCTTCCATCCTTAGAAATAGATTGTAGGATTCCTATCCCTTTCCCTTTAATTCAGTATTTCCCGATCGATTCGAACATCAGAGCAATATCGTCAAAATCATTCATTGTTTCACTGTGATTGAACAACTACGTAAGTCCCCTTGAAATAACCAGCATATACACATCAACCAACTGAGTCTATTCGCGATAAAAGGAACCTTGGAGTTGAACGCATGAACTTTCACGCAATCTTAGCATGCGGCATACTTTGATCAAGAGAGAATAGAGCGACCGTTGGACAACTTTATTCTGTGTTGATGTCATAAAAAACACGTCAACAGGGTTATTCTTAAATATTAATGAAGTTAGGAACTGCCCATTGACTGGCAATGGGATATCCTCTCCTGTTAGCGTTTTCAATCTGAATGCATTATCTCCCAGGATCTCAGAAATCTGATACGGGCCCAACCACAACTTGTCGAACTTATCATGATCACCTTTTCTCTCGTGGGCCTTATCCCAACATAAAACCAAGTCTGAAATTCTGAAGGCCTTGACCCTGGCCTGCTTGTCGAACCATCTCTTCACAACTCCTTGATGCTTGGCTAGATTTTCCAATGCTTCATCTCTTTTCTCCTCCAAGTGCATCAATTGGGATAACCTGACTTGAACTCAGTCTTCTCCTTCCAGATATTCCTGAATAAACTGAAGAGTAGGGATCCTTAATTGAACTGGGAAAACGGGGTCTTGCCCGTACACCAAATGGTAAGGAGATGTTCCCAAAGAATTCTTCGTTCTAGTCCTGTCTGCCCACAAGGCAAACCTCAGCTGTGTGTGCCAGTCCTTGGGGTTCTTATCCAACAGTTTCTTGATAGCATTCAGCAAATTCTTATTTGTGGACTCTGCAAGTCCATTCCCTTGCAGATAGTAATTGGATGAGAACTTCAGTGCAATCCCATACTCAAATGCCCAGTTTGAAAATTTCAATGATGAGAAGGCGGGGCCATTGTCGCACACCAAAGCATGTGGACATCTGAATCTTGTAATGATATTCTCCTCGAGGAACTTAATGACCACATCCGTTGTACAAAGTTTCAAGGCTTGAGCCTCTGTCCATTTGGTGCAATAGTCTGTAGCTGTTAGTATGTACTTGTGCTGTGCCAAGGACGGTGGGTTAATCATTCCAATAAAGTCCAACCCCCACTTAGCAAACGACCTGACTTCAATCACTGGTTGCAAGGGCATAGCCGGATTCTTTTCTCTGTATGCAGCTGTCTGACAAATGTGGCAAGTCTTCACATGCTCATAAGCATCCTTAAAAAGTGTGGGCCAATAATACCCAGCCCTTGAAATTTGATGAGCTGTGGCCAAACCACCTCCGTGACCTGTCCCGAATTTCTCGTGGAAATGCTCCATAAGCTGCTTAGTTTCTCTTTTTCCTACACATCTCAAATAGATACCTTCGTGATTTCTTCTATAAAGTACTGATCCCTGCAGCATGAATCTCTGGCTCTTCATTCTTAAAGCCCTTCTTTGTATGGGATTCAAATGCAAAGGACACCTGTGATTCAACAAGTAGTAAACAATGTCATCGTACCACTCTCCTGGGGATACTTCTTCCAGCACATAAGTTTGTTGTACTAATCCAGGTCTTGCCATTGCAATTGTTTGTGCCAATGCTTGTCCTCGAACTAACTTCATCGGCTGTATCTCTATGTCATATTCTTGCAAGCTGGCAACCCACTTGCCTCTTCTTTCTCCTAGTTCATTCTACATTAACAATGTTTTCACCGTAGCGTCTGGAACTATTGCATGGACTTTGCTCCTTAGGATGTAGTGCCTGAACTTCTTAGCTGCTTTTACTAGAGCATAAGCCCGCTTCTCCACGTTTGGATATCTTAATTCCGCCTCTTTCAATGGTGCGCTCATAAAAGCAATTGGGTGCTCGTCTTTCTCCTCAGTTCTCTGTGTCAATACCGCTGCACAGGTCTACTCCGAAGCAAAAGAGTATAAGTAGAACGGCTTTGAGTAGTCCGGACTGACTAGTACTGGAGCATCCACTATTGCTTGTTTGATCTCCTCAAACGCTTTCCTTGTTTGAGGGGTCCATTCTATCTTCGCATCTTTCTTCAACATCTCATTCAGTGGTCTGACAATCTCGGCGAACCCAGTTATGAATTTTCTCACAAAATTGATCCTTCCAAAGAAGGACCTCAACTCTTTCTGACTCCCTGGCATGCCAATCTTTGAAATTGCTTCGATGCGGTCTGGGTCAATCGATATGCCTTGTTCTGAAAGGACATGTCCTAACAATTTGCCTTCAGTGACTCCGAACACGCACTTCTTGGAATTGAGAGAAATACCAAACCTTCTGCATCTCTGGAAAATCTTCCTCAAGTCTTCAACATGATATTCCCTCTTTTTGGAAAACACGGTCAGGTCGTCCATGTATATAATAATGCACTTTCCGACTAAGTCTCGGAAAGCGATGTCCATAGCCCTTTGAAATGTGGCCCCGGCGTTGATTAAGCCAAAAGGCATTCTCCTGTAAGCAAAAGTCCCCCACTTGGTGGTGAAAGCTGTTTTCAGTCTGTCTGCTTCTTCAACCATCACCTGGTTGTATCCTAAATAACCGTCCAAGAAGGACATCATTTGGGAACCATTCACAATTTGCAACACCTCATCTAGGGAGGGCAAAGGATAGTTGTCCTTTTCAGACGCTCTGTTTAGGTTGCGAAAGTCAACACACAACCTTATCTCTCCATTTTTCTTTCTGACGGGTACCAGATTGGCGACCCACGTTGAGTGCCTTATTGGGAAAATGATTCTAGCTGAGAGGAGTTTTCTCACCTCTTGATATATCAATGGTTCTAGCAGCGGGTTCACCGGCCTTTGCCTTTGTCTGAATGGTTTGTTTCCTGGCTTCAACGGGATCGTGTGCGTGATCAAGGTAGTGTCATATGTCTTTAAGTCCTTGTAGCCCCAGGCTACCACATCAGAGAACTCTCTCAATGCTTGCACTATTCGTTCTCTTTCTTTTGGGGTACAAACCTTACCCACAAATACATTCTTGACTTGCTCATCTGTTCCCAAGTTAATTGTTTCGCATTCATTTCCTTGAGTACCCTCATTTCTACTCAGTTTATCGGGGTCAAAGAGTCTTTCTAACTCAACCATGCCCTTAGGAATGACATTTGTCTTTAAATTTAAGATCCCTTCGGTGTCAAATTCCGCTTCCTCGGTTTCTTCTTCGTCTATAATTTGTGCTTCAAATACCCCCGAGTTTGTCAAGAATTCCAAAATCTGCTTATCATCATCAAATACCTGGAAATTCTTTATATTATCCGGAATTGAAGGTGTAGAGATTAACTCTACCATGAACTTCTTTAAACCCTCCAACTCTAGTGGCTCTAGTGAACTGGCTGCCTGTGCGAGGGAATTAGCCATTGGATTTTTAGCTTTGTATACTTGCTTGATATTGAATGCATCGAGGCTTTCGATCAAGTCCCAGACTCTGTTCCGGTAACGGCCCAACCTCTTGTCGTGGCAAGCATACTGTTTTCTTACCTGGCGGACCACTATGTTAGAATCCCCAATGGCGTGCACAATCTTGGCACCTTTCTCTATTGCTAGGATCAACCCATGAATCAAAGATTCATATTCAGTAACATTGTTGGTGCAAGGGAATTGGAGCCTGCAAGCACCTAGATATGCCTCTCCCTTGGGGCTGATGAGTTCAAACCCTGCTCCATTCCCTTTGTTAGACTTTGACCCGTCAAATCTCAGAGTCCATACTTGATCTTCTATATGATTGCTATAGGTCATAGGATCATTCCTTTCTACCGTGGGTTCAATCTTCTCACTTTCTATCCATTCCTTCGTCAGGGAGTCCTTTTCTTCATTTACCCTTCCTAGTTCTTCTACCAAAGAGGCCTGTGGAACTCTCTTTGAAACTTTTTCAATGGCCGTTTTGCACATGGCGCATGTGAATTCTGGATGGAACGCTTCATGGATCCTGCACCAATTGGGCATTAACATACTGCTGATGGAAACATTCTTCCCTGATTCCATCTTTTGCTTGACACTTCTCAGCACAAAGTTTCTAAAATTTTCAAACATCCCTTCACCATCACTTGAGTCATCTTCAATCAATACTTCAGTAGAGGAGGGCGTACCTTCCAAGGGTTTTTCTTGATTTACATTCTGCAACATGAGGACCTCTTGCTTGACTGGCTTGTATGAGCCCAAATCAGCCTCTGCAAACAATACTTCATTATTATCACCATACTCGGTGATCATCAACCTGAGCCGTGGCGTACTCTCCACCCTTATTTAGTTAGGGATTCCCCTCCAAGGCAACCACATGTGAGAAAAGTCGGTGGTGATATACTCGTTCAGCTTTCGGCACTAGTCTCTGCTAAGCAGCATGCCATACCCATCTGGTATGTCTACAACAGAAATATCAATACGGCTTTGGATTTTAGGATCCGCGGCTAGCTGCATGTGAATGTCGTTTAGTTCCCCAACAACAGGAACTTCTGTTTTATCCAATTGAGTCACTTTCTTGTTGGTGTGGAGTGGGATTAGGCCCAATCTTTCGCATACCTTCAAAGGCATGACGTTGCTTGAAGCACTAGAATCAATCAAACAATTGTGTAGCATTTTTCCGAATATTCTGACTGAAACCAAGAATGGGGCCGGTTCATCCTTCCCTTGATAAAACACCACGGGTTTTCTTCTCTCATCTGCTACTTCATTTTTCTTGTCCGGCTGGACTTGCCTGCCTTGGGTCGCATCCCTTGTATTCTGCCTTTGTTTCACAGCATCATCAGGTTGAGGACCTCTCTCAGCCTCAGCTTTTCCAGGAGTGCTTGTAGAGTTTAAGACCATACCTTCAAAGTTCTGATGCCATTGTGGTGCTTCCCATGAATCATAAGGTGCTTGGAGCACATTTTGCACTACATTTATGTTCTGTGCTGGACGAGGCTGCATAACAACCTGGGGGTTTCTTGGCACATTGGGTGCCTCTTGTGAAGTACTCCTTGCGGTGGTGGTTTCAATCAATGTCCCCAGAAGAGTGTCTCATACTTCTTGGACCTTCATCAACTCATAGAGTGGTAAACTAACCTTTATCTTCTTAAATTCTTCCAATACAAAGGAGCTCAGCTTCTTTATATCCTCTCTAGGAGAATTCTCCTTTTGTCCTCGGACTAACTGGTAAATTGGCTGCTGAGGCATTTGTGGTCCATTTGATCTTGCTTGTGTGGGTCCTTGTTGCCTATACTCCGGAGAGTCTTTTGGTGCAACCGGCGCGTTGCTCGCATTGGGGTGCGGGAGTGTCGTAAAGTTATTCGGTGGTGTTGACGAGGTCAACGGTTCTCTTTGAGGATAACCTCTTTGATACACCCTAGGGGGACCATTTCCAGTGGTCTGGAGAGCTTGTACCTCTCTAACTCCTCCACCAAGACACTATTGTTAAGAGGCGGAAAACTATAACCGTCTTTGCTTAGGGGCTCATCTGGTGATACGTACGTGGCATGAGCCTCTGAAGGCGTTTGAGCCTCTAGCGTCCCCACGGGACCATTTGCCGAAGTTGGTGGAAATCTCTAATTAACCGACGGAGGTGTATAACTTTGAAATTCAGGTGGAAACTTGAAGTCTTCCAAGATCAAGGCTTGATCATATCGGGGTGCTGGAACTATTTCATACCCCGTAATTGGAGGATCCTCTGTCGGTTCTGCATTCTTCACCTCTCCTCTGAAAATGTCAGCGGCAACTTGAAACTCATGGCACTGAAGCTCAGAGTGCTGATTAGTATTGTGTAATCTACACCATCCTGACAAGGCGGCTTCTGCTAGATATACTCTGTCTGCAGGACGGCTCTCAGGAGGAGGCGGGTTGTCTAATGGTGAAGGGACTCCTCCGTTATTAGGCCCTGTATTCCAAGATCTCTTCTGGAACCCTTGATTATTGTTTCTGTTTCCATGATTGTTCTCCTGATTGTATCCTTGATGGGCATCATGGTGATGATTCGGAGGATTATTCTGATATCCTCGGTTAGCACCTTGGTGTGCTTGATTGTTCCTTTGCATGGCTTGAATCTGATTATTTTGATTTCTGAGGTATGTCACCTCAGTTGACAGTTTCTTTAGTTGTTCCACCAGACCTTTTATTTCATCTCTTTCCTCTTGAGTTTGCGTCGGTGGTGCTGTGTTTTGCAGATAGACAGGTTGTGCGACTGACACTTGAGATGAAGGTATTCCAGGGTGGAGAACCAACTGATTTGATGGCGCGGTTGCTTGGTAAGATGGTTGTGGAACTGGATTTAATGCTGGAATTTGCTGATTCCAGGTTTGTATCTGACCGCTTGTAGAACTTAAGCCAGTGTATAGTGAGGGACCAGTTGTATTTTGTCCCATGTTCTGGCTCACTTCAATTGCCTTAGCATAAGCTAAGTTCATCGGCAGGAGCGGGGTGAGCTTCTCTCACAAACATTGCAGTTAAGGGGTCCAAAGCGGCGTAGTAGTTTTCTCTAGCATCCGTGATAGTGTAAGGAGTTCGTAATCTTGTGAGAGCCTTCTGGAATCTGTTGTTAAACACATGAATGGGCTCTTTTTCTTGCCTCCTTACTTCTACAAACTGTCTGAACAATTCTGCGGGAGTGATAGGAATACCAAACTTTTCGATGAAGGCCGTCTTCATCTGTTCCCATGTTCTGATTGAACCAACTGGCAAATGTATGAACCAATAATGGGCCTCTTCTCCCAAGGAATAGGGGAATAACCTGCAAGCCACGTCAGCATATGCAATCTGTCTATTGCGTAGGTGGTCCTCAAACATTTTGTGTGATCCTCAGCAGTGCGGTTCACGTCGTGGACGTGGAACTTGGAGCAAAAACTCTCCAGGTTCTTTGGCATGTCGTGATAGTCGGAAAACTCTAGCAGAGATGGGTTGGTAACCAACCAGGTAGCACCGTTTGCAGCTGGCTGAGCCATTGCTAGTCGCGTTCGATATACAACTGTTTGACCTGGTTGCCGCTGAGCAACAACGGGCGTAACTTGAACTGGTTGCTGCTGTAGAATTGCTACTGGTGTGATATCTCGTGCGGGTCCTTGTTGGGCGAACCTCGAAATGCTAGGCGGAGTTCTAAATAAGTTTGAGACTTCTTCACCGCTTACTGCTTCTTCACTTGATTGAGCTTCTTTGTTTGATAAAATTTCCTTGCTTGAGGGAACTTCCCCGTCTGATCGAGTACCTTTCTTCTTCCTTGTTCTGGTAGGTAGCTCTAGCTCTACAAGTTCCTTGGTTGAACTGGGTGCAGACCTCAAAATTCTCTTCAACTTATCCGGCGAGAAAGAACTGATGCGATCCAGGATGAAGCTGCTTCTTTCACTAGCGACGCACGGGAGCAAGTGGCTATCTTTGATTCAACAAATCTCTCTCAATAGCAACTTGGATCTCGATAGCTTTTTCTTCTTCTTCTTGCAACACAAAGCTCGTCCGCATGTACTCAGCTGCACTTCTCTTTGTTCTCCACGCGAGGTTGTTCAATCTTGAAAGAATATCTTCTTGATCGTCGTTGAATCCCAAATTTGGCTGTAACACCGGAGATATCCCTCTATGAGGTAGCACCATCTTGGTACATTATACTTTTATAATTTCTTTGCTTCACTATAAAAAGTAGTGCCCTCCTTCTAGCGCCAATTCTGTTGACGTGTTTTTTATGACAACATCAACACAGAATAAAGTTGTCCAACGGTCACTCTATTCCCTCTTGATCAAAGTGTCCCACATGCTAAGATTGCTTGAAAGTTCATGTGTTCGACTCCAAGGTTCCTTTTATTGCGAATAGACTTAGTTGGTTGATGTGTTTTGTTGGATTATTCCAAGGGGACTTACATAGTTGTTCGATTTTGTGAAGCAATTAGGACATGAAAGATTTGACAATATTGTTCTGGTATCTGGACTGACCCGGAAAATGCTGAATTTAAAGGGAGTAAGGATAGGAGGTCTACAATCTACTTCTAAAGGGTGGAATGTGAAGATCAATTTGGACAATCTTCAAACCAAACTCCGCTTTGCCTCCCTTCGGACAACTTCCACAAAGTTGGTGCAATCTTCAAAGGATGAGAGAAATATTCAAACCATGACACAACATGTTCATACCATCACAACGATGCATATGGACATATGAGCCACAATCGAAGTTAAGCGCTATTACTCCAGTTGACCACGCAAGGCGAACCAGCTGTCAGCAAGTCCGCTAGTGGTATGGACGAGAGAAGACTTGCTCAAATTAAACACCACATTCCACAGCTAACAACTACTTGCATGAAATGAACGTCTATTTTACTCTATCTACCTTGAATTGGAAAGATGAAATGGCCTTGCTAGCTACTCATAACAAAGAAGAAATCACCAAGCAATGAAACTCTTTGTATTATGAAAAGTGTTCACAACAACCGTTTACAAAACTTTCAAATGAAAGTTTTCTTCCCTCCTCAATCTAAGCTAACTTCTATGCTCTACTCTCTAACTTCTATCTCCAATACTCTCTAGCTTTGATCTGAAGTCTAATTCTAATAGATTACAAATGAGGGGGGATGCCCCTTTTATAATAGGTCCAATTCAGTGGACGGTTCAAATCTGATTACAATAAAGGGCTCAGATTGAGCCACCTATGCCCTGATTAGGGTTTCTGCCCTAAAAACTGCCACAGAGAGGAGTGGGCAATGAATGCACAGAATATTCTCCACTCCCCTGCAGGAATCATAATGAGCATTTAATGCCCACTACCATCATCAAGAAGATCCTCATCCATGAGAGCGTTCCCATTGGCCTTCTCCCGGATAGCAAACTCGATCAACTGGGCCAATACCGCTTCGACCTCCTGGGCAGAAATCGGTGGAATATGGTTGAGCTGGAACTCCAAGACTACTACCGTCTGACCGTGTCGGATGTAAGACTTCTTCCATGCCACTAAGGTGTCCTGGTTATGCTGAATAATACTAAAGAAAGTGGAGACATTCTCAAAGTCATCCAGGACAAGCGACCTCGCAGCTGAGAAGAATGGAGCCTGTTTATCTTTCAAGCCATTAGCAGTGGCTTCTAATGTATTAAGGACTTCTTCCAATATGTTACCCATTGCTTTCCTCACTCTGGCTGAATCTGACCTTGCTGCATCATGAAATCCACGGCCTGTGACCACCGAGGAGTACCAACTGGTGAAATCATACCTGTCACTATCCTGAATCACACCTCCATCCACCAAAGTTTGTGGAGGTATATGCATCAAAGCCCCCAAACGAGGTACAGTCTTCGTCTGATAGATGCGTGTATCGCCCCAGGCCTGATCCACCATGTCAATCTGTGCCAAAATAATTGAGGCCTGCCAATAAGCATTGGCGAGGTCCTCCATGAATTTCCTTGTCTCAGTACGAACATGGCTAACCCACTTGTCCGCTTCCGTTTCCATCTTCTTTAAATCCTCTAAGCCGACAACTGACTCCTTCGGAAGCTCTGGTGGACGTTCTACCGTTGGGTTTGCCAGTTCACCTGGATGTGCTAGATTCTGCACATATCTTATCAAGGTTTTGCGCTCCTTCTTAAATTTCTTATACTTGCCTTCCGTGCGGAGCAACTGATCCTTCAGCGCCTGATAGGAGTTATCGAACTCCTCGACAATTTGGGCTCTCGTAGGACGACCCAACTCCACGGTGGTGATCACATAGTTCTCGGGCCTGTCCTCGGCCCGATCATACTCCTCCCTCGGAACAGCCACCTGAAGCGTGCGAGAGCCTGACTAATCAGTCGAGATCTTTGAAAACTTCCTGACCTTTTTCTTTTCTGGTGGCGCACTGATCCTCCTAAGGAACTCCTCCATCTCGATGGCTGGATCCGTATCATCCTCGGGTTCTCTTCTCATTCTGTCTGAAAGCCAATCCGGCACCGTCTGCTGCGGATTGCAAACGACGAGGGGCTACTCTTCTGTTGCCTCCACCTCGTGTACTTCTTCTCTTCTTGCACTGCTTTGCTCGGGCTCATCATCTTCCACGAGCTGCGTATCTTCGGACCTTGGGTTCCCTGTTTTGTATTTTCCTCTTCCTCCAATGTCATGTCCAACATCTGTTGGAAACGAGTGTCAGCCACTGTTTCATCCTCTTCTTCTTGTTGGCCAGCCCTGGATACACTGACGCTTATACTATCTGATTCTCGGATGTTGGGTTGATCCACCTCCTCAAGCTCCCGCTCTTCACCCAATCCTGCCCTCTGATCAGCAAACAATGAAATCACTCTCAAACTCGAAGACCGAGTTTGTGAGTGCATAGGTGAGGCTTGTTTCATCCTCAACGGTATCGGCTGGGTTGGTACTTCTACTTGTGCTTCCGGTGTTTGAGCAACCTGTTTTCCCCTTTTCACCGATAGCGGCCTTGGGTCACCCATCAAGCTATAAGTAAGGGCGATCGATCTGCTCTTAAGTCTGCATACATGTCTATCGACCCAAGCCCTTGTGAAAGTGAACACCGGAATAGAGAGCATGTCCAAGTCCATGATTTCTGGCTCGGACCAATCAGGTGGTGGGACCGAAGTATCCCTGACTGAACCATAGTCGGGTTGCATAACGTTGACATCCTCTTCCACCTGGTCGGGAACTGGGATGATCTCACATTCCCTGATCAATTTGAGGGGAAGCCTGGAAAACATCCTTTTCCTTATCTCAACCTCATCAACAACATTTGCCCAAAAGTCTTCAATGTGGGCCTTGTGTCGGTACTCAACGTTCTGTATCATTCGGATGTTTCTGTACGGATCAAAATCCTGTCTGCCTGTGTGATACGACAGATGATAGAATTGCAGCTCATCCTCTGCCTCTCGAGCTGCCTGCAAGGAGGGACACACCTCAGTGGAATTTCCCATGGCAATAGGAAAGTCAAGTCCACCCTTCTTCTTCTTTTTCTGAATCTTATCATAGGCGATCAACTGCCTAGATATTTCCAGCATTATAATGTGATCGGTGGGGTACCTCGGTAGCCGGTATGGATACGAAGTGAACCCCTGCAGCCTAATGTAAGTGAATTTCGGAAATTGGATGAGCCAATATCCGTATTCCTCGATCAATGCTTGTGCCTCTTTGGATACTCTTTGCTGCGTTCTCCGCTGAAGGGTCCTCGTGATGTGCATTGTGAATGCATCATTAGCCCGTTTGTAACTGGCAGGGTTAGCTAGATGCAACTGTGTGCAGGCCTCATGGATTTTGAACTGATCAGGTGCACAGCCTATCGGCTCCTTGTATGTAATCCCTCGATACTTGGTCATTCTTGCCAGCATATATATCACATACGAGCTCATGTAAAAGGTTTTCGTCCCCCTCAGGCTCCTGAACTGCTCATCTATGTTATCACTGATCATTCTTGCCCAGTCAACACATTCCTTTCCCTCCAATATGATCTCGATGAAGTAGAACATCCATGGCTCGAAGAAGTAGGCTTGTGCACTCCCATTTATTCGGCTCAGCATCATCATCAAGTCGCAGTATTCCTGTTTTACATCTTCGGCAATTATCTGCTTTGGGAGTCTAGTGCGAGGTGGCTTTGGCTTTTGCATCCAAACTCTGTTGATGACCGCAGCAACCCTCTCAAAGGAGGTGGAGTACATTTTATCCGCCCTCTCCTTTGATCTGTAGAGCATCTTTTCGGCAGTAGGAATCCCAAATGCCTCTCCGATGGCATCTGGCGTGAAGTTGGCAAGCAATTTGCCATCCGGCGAGACAATGGTTCTACGCTCCGGCTTGTAGTGGTTTGCACACTCCATAATTATCTCCGGGCACTGAATTGCTGGTGGAAAACCAGCGGCTGCATAGATACCACTCTTCATGATGTTATGTGCCGTGACTGATGGTTGATGGCCTCCCAGTCCGTACATCCTAGACTTGAGTGCATTTAGATTAAATGACCCGAGGTTGGTGTCACTTAACCCTGCCAGCTTGGAGACAATTGCCGACTTTGGAAGAAATGACTTGGCGAGCCTTTTAATCATTGTCTGTCGGGATGAGCTAGCCTTGGCCGTTTCAGTGTTTGCAGTTCTTCCTACGGCTCTGCTTGTTCCAGCAACATCCTTTGCTCCAGCCATCTGCAAAATAAAATAGAATAACAATAAGCTAGGCTGCAGATTTTTTAATAAAATAAATAGCCTTCAAGGCGACTGCGAACGTGGAGTTAGCCTGTTGAAAATAAAAACTCTCAGCATAAATTCCTAACTCCAAACCTCGTACTGTGTAAAAACTTTCGAGCTTATAAAGGAGCTTCCAGCAACTGTACTTCCGACTAGCGAAGAAAATCACAGCCAACTATTAACTTTCAGCAATGTGGTTATTTCCTCAACACAAAATAAACTTCTACAACTCAATGCTCTGCAGCAATTTCAAAAGATAAATCTTCCAGCAACTCCGGACATCTGCAACAACTTCAACCTTCAACTTCGAGATTGCAGCAACACACCCTCAGCTTTTCGAAAGAAAGAGTCTCGGCAAATAAAAATTTCTCCAGCACTTCGCACTTTCAGCAACTCAACACTCCGAAATAAAATAAACTCTCAAAGAACTTCTCTCTTCAACCACTTCGAAAATATTTCAATCTCTCAAGAACTTCTTTAGCAACTTCAACTTCGAAAAATGTGAGGAGAAATGAGAGAAGAGACCGTTTAAATAATTCTTCTCGAAGAATCCTGCCAAGTAATGCTGGGGCTATTTTTAGCACCCTCATCAATTTTCCACTCTTTTCGTTCGGAATCTTCTAATTCAAGCGTAGTAGTGGGCTAGTCGTCAGCCAGTCATTATGGCAGTTGCCATTAATAATGATTCCTTGTAAAAATTTGAATTTTTCCTCTAGTCTGCTAGTTAACTCTCAATAATTAAAACAACTCGCGAGAAAAAATCACTTGACTTGATTTGAAAATTTCATTTAAGAATTCTCGCATAGTTTAATTAAATTCAACTCGAAAAATTCATGGGAGTTTTAAATTCATTTCCAACCTGTTAAAATGTCTGTCATTTAAGTCTTTAATTTCATGAAATTTGCCTTAGACATTTTAAACTTTTTCCTTAAAATATTCAACTCCGAGCGATTTAAAATCACTTGCTTGCTCGAAATAACCCATCCTCTGAGACTTTACTTCCGTTAGGAAAATAATCTAGGCAAAACGAATCCCTCCTGAAAATATTAAAATTTCCCTTAGGAAATTAATTTTTTCAACTCTGTCAACCCATGGGTGCGTTTTAAAGAGGTTCATTTAATTTTCCGCCTGACATGGAAAAAATACTCATGAATGTTAATTCTCCCCCTTGAAAATAAAATTTCATCACTTCGCCCACTTCATTTAAATGCCTTTGGAAAATTATCTTCAATTCACATCAAGGGCGTATTTTCTCTGGTGAAATATTTATTTCACTTAGAAAAAAATAAAATTAATTCTTGACATTTTCTAACTCTGGCGTACTTGACCTCTTGGTATTATTTTTTTTATACACCCCTCGCCCACATACTTAGAAATAAATTTAAATCCTCACTCCTTGGGCATATTTCTTTCTCATTCAATTTTAAATTTCCATGCCTTAGAAATTTTCAAGGCTCTATCACTTCAACTTGGGCGCATTCTATAGGTGGAACTTTGATTTTTAAATGCCTTAGGCGTTTTCAGCCTTCCAATTACCTTGGGCGCATTCACTACTTCAAGCTCTCATTTTGCCTTAGCAAATTTTCAAAGGCTTTATTCATCTTTTGACTTGGGCGCATTTACTTGTTGGAAATGGGCGCATTTCTCATGTGCTGGTTTAACTTCGTTGCCTTAGAAATTCCTGAAAACAAACTTTTCTCAATGGCGCAAATGGACTTAGGAAATTTTGCTTGCTTGATCCAGGCTTGGGCACATTTGACATATGCTACTCACACTTCATGCCTTAGACATTTTAAGTCTCCAGCAATCTTGGGCGCAAATAGCTTGGGAAGCTTTTGTTTTCATCATGGGCGCATTTTCATGTTAGAGCTTCAAGTTTCAACACTTGGAAACTTTTCCTCACCTTCACTTCCCTCCAGGGCGCATTTTAGGTGGCAAGCTTTCATTTTAAATGCCTTAGGCGTTTTCAACCTTCCAATTACCTTGGGCGCAAATAGCTCCTTCTACTTTCATCCTCAGTGCCTTAGACATTTTACCTTTTACACTTGAGGTGGGCGCATTTTGGAGCGTCTACTTTTGTTCCATGCCTTAGTTTTTTTTTCACTTTTTCTCCTTCTTGAGGGTGCATTTTGATGGATGAGCTTTCATTTTGAACTTAGGCATTTTTCAATCCCCTTAGCTTATGGGTGCATTTAGCATGGTGGGCTTCAAGTTGAGGGCGCAAATGGGGGTGGCTACTTTTGTTTCATGCCTTAGATTTTTCTTGGAGGTGGGCGCAAATCACACATGAGCCTTCAAGTTGAGGGCGCAAATACACATGGCTACTTTCATTTTGTGACTTAGACAATTCCAAGTTTCTCATCCCTCCTTGACTTAGCTTGGGCGCATTTGCTAGGGTGAGCTTTTGCTTTCTCACACTTAGGCGTTTTTAACTTCATTACCTCCATGGGCGCAAATGAGGGGTGGTGCTTTTATTTTTGCCTTAGACAATTTTTTTGAAGTGTCTTCAACAACTTGAGGGCGCATTTTGACTAGCATGCTTCCATTTTGTTGCCTTAGGAAATTTTCAAGGCTTTCATTAATCTCTTAAGGTGAGGGCGCATTTGAGAGGGTATGCTCTCACTTTCCAAACTTAGAAAATTTTTTATACCTCTGCCTGCCTTCGTCTTCATTGTCTATTTTGGGCAAGTCAGGCTATTTTTAGAAAGTCCCTTGATTTACGACCCCTATAGCTCCGTTTTGCCTGAAAATTTCACCATCTGATCTTCTTTGCCCTGTGAACCTATTTTGCCAGTCCTCTGCCCTGACCTGCTATTTATAGTAAGTTCTTGACTTTTTGACTTTAGTAGCTCCGTTTTTGCCTCAAAATTGCAACACCTGATCCTCTTTGCCCTGTGAACCTGTTTTGCCAGTCCTCTGCCTTGACCTGCTATTTATAGCCACCTGCTATTTATAGTAAGTTCTTGACTTTTTGACTTCAGTAGCTCCGTTTTGCCTCAAAATTGCAACGCCTGATCCTGAGAACTTGAGTGTCGCTCTGATGCCAACCTCGGGTGCAGACCTGCTATTTATAGCCATGCCCTGACTTTCTAAAAAATAGTAAGTTCTCCGATTTCGCTCAAATTTTGCCAGCAGGTACCTTGAAGTGTGCTGATGTTGGTGAGGTGCTTCGTTTTGACAATTTCTGGATTTCACCCCCTATAAAAGTGGAAACCCTAATTTGACCTGCATGTATCCCGAACGGTCTCCGTTTGACTTCGTTCCCTCCGCATGTCGTTTTGCTTGCTAAACTGGAGTGTTAGGCGGTTGCCAGAGTGTACCTGCTAAAAATAGAAACTGCCTGAAAAGTGACTCATCCACTGCCGGATGGTTTTGCATGTTATATTTCCCGTGGGGTCTCAAGAAACCCAGAAAAACCCAGAAAACTGGTCTGCATGCATGCACTGGCTAAAAATAGTAAGTCCTCGAAACTTGATCTTCCCCGCTTGCATGTCACATTGTTGCAAAGCTCTCAAAAAACCCATAAAGAAAAACCCGACATGCGTTGAAAAACACTGCATGCAAACCCTAAAAATAGCCTCTGAAGGCTAAACTCTGAAAGTGGTCGTCTTGGTTTGCATGTTACATCACTGCGAAGGTTTCGAGAAACCCAGAAGTAATCTCCGAACATGCAATGAAGAATCATATGTTTGACCCCTGAAAATGGCTCCCGAAGCCCGAGCTGCTAAAAATAGCAAATTGTCCGATCTGGCTCAAAATTTACATGCAAGCAGCTTGATGTTACCTGAATATGGTGGGACTGACAGAATTCCAAAATTTTGACAAAATAGCCTCAAACTGAATACTTACTAAAAATAGCAAGTTGTCGGAATACAGTGAAAATTTAGGGGGACTCTGCTGGAAGCCTTCTGACTGCCGTAGCAAGCCTGGATTTCAATTTTATAACTCAATTTGACCTTTAATAAGCCTGAAGGATGAAAACCCTAATTACGCAGACTTAACCAATACTTCAACCTGGGTCAAACGACAGGACATCCCCGGAAGGACCAGAGATAGAGAGAGAGACACACTAACCAAAGCCAAACGACCAGAATGGAGCAGAAATTAGGGGGTCCCCATCTTGGATGGGGTGATGTGTGAAAAAGGTCACAACAGGTAGAATTTTTAACAATAATGCAAGCTCTTAAAACACCCTAACTAAAGTCATCAAAACCAAAATAGGGCTACAACATATACTCCTATTGGTAGGAATAGAGATAACTTCTCTACAAACATTGAAGATTTTATTTTTCTGAACAATGGGCAATAAGACTTCTCTACAAACATCGAAGATTTTAATTTTGCTAAATACACCAAAAATTCTTAGATATAAATGTCAACCCTTAACGGACCCCACCCTCACTTGGTTAGGCAAACTTTTATCAAAGCCTTTAAACATATCTTAGAATGAAAGGCATGGGATTTGATGACTCGTTCAATGGATCATCTATTTTATTCAATTTATTCTATAAATATGACATTTTTTTCCTTTGAAATTTATATAATAATACATAATGAATGATACTGATATTATTTATAAACAATTTTATTACAATGTATTTTTTATTAATTAGTCACAACAATTCAAATTTATCTCAATGGATAAATAAAGAATAACAAAAAATATAACTAAACTCATAATTAAAATTTTATTTCATAACTTAAAAATAACATTAAACAAATACAATAGTTATTTTACTATGTATTATAAAATACATCTTTATAAAGTGCAAGTATATGATCATTAAACAAACATCCCATTGTTATATAGCATAATTAGGATAAATAATGCACTCATCCCATATTGAATGTGCATAACCCTCTCAAGCATTACATAGTAATGTCCTTCTGTATGATTAGAGTTGATGATACATGCATCCAATATTATATGTCCATCACTTTTGATCTCTTGTGCTTCACAATCGCAAGAGAGAACCCCCCCACAATATATCAAAGAGGTGCCTACCTTCATTTAGGAATCAATCAAGTTATCTTTTTTTGCATCTCATTTTTAGATTTGAGCAGCTAGTTCGATCTAGGGCATCCAAGGACGAAAACCCTTGGTTTGTTTATCTTTTAGAGAATGAAAACCCTCTTGAATTCCACATTTGGGATCAAGGATGAAATCCTTTGCTTCCAACGGACATCCAAGGACAAAAACCCTTGGTTTGTTTAGCTTTTAGAGAATGAAAACCCTCTTGGATTCCACATTTGGGATCAAGGATGAAAGCCTTTGCTTCCAATCTTAGGTGATTTCATCTAGGAATCACAATTGTGTTAGTTTGTACTAGATGGTTTATGAGGATATAACCAGATTTGCATTGCCATAGAAGACCAACATAAAATTCCCTTTATCGCTCCTTGGGGAACATTTTTTTCTCAAGTGATTCCCTTTGGTCTTAAGAAGCTACTTATGAAAGAGTTATGACAACTATATTCAATGATCTCTTCCATGAAATTGTGGAATATTATATAGATGATCTCCTAGGGAAGTCTAAGATGAGAAGAAAATCCTCAACTCCTTGAGCTTATTTTTATCATCTCACTCAATATCAAGTATGTCTTAATCCAAAAAGTGTGTTTTTGATCACCTTGACAAATTGTTTTAGATGGTTTGTATTTTAAAAAAAAATCAAATATAAATGAAATAGTTTTGAAATAAAATTATGCAAATTTATTTTGTTTTTGGTATTGTGCCAACAATATGGTCTCATCGAAAGCCCACCATTCACATTTTTTGTGGTTACTTACATGACATGAAAAAACGGACATCATGCAAGTGTATTACCACCTAGCCATAGACTATTGTACCATCCTCTACACTGACCCCACAAAATCAAGACCCTCACTGCAGAGAGATATTCAACTAATTTATTAGAGAGAGTTGTTCATAGAGAGGTGTCATGTATGAAGTACAATACATACACAACATTTTATGAACCTATGATTCCTACACATCGAAGCAAACACACCAGCAACCTACACAATTCACACTCGATTATTAGCAGTGTGTGCTGGGACAACCCCCCACTATGTCCTTTGCACTCTATTTTGTTGAAAAACCTCCTCTATCATGATACCCCTTTTTTGTCCTATTAATACCCACATTGGTAACAAAGGGGACTAGTCTCGCCTCAGCTCGCCCCTTCCTGACCCCAACTTGGCATAAAAAGTAAGCCCAAGGTAAGGCGGGCTGGGCGCTAGGCTGGGTCGCGGGGATACCCCTGAGGTCATCAAAAAAAAAAAAAAAAAATTTAAAAAAAAGAAAAGAAGTATGGTCCCATGGGGGGCTTGGGCATCTATTTTCATGGAGCAAGAGGTCTCATGGGAAAAGAAAATTGTGCTACAGGATTAATTGGAATCTTTTCCTAAAAAATAGCAGCCCCTACTTTTTATGACTGAATATTTCAGTTGGTGAAATTGGGGTGGGGCTAGAAATTGCCCCAGCAGCTTAGAAGTTTTTTCTACCACTTGTCACACATCTAAAAATTTAGATTCTCACTAGGAAAAAAGTAGAGGGAAATAATGTTTATTTATTATTTTTTTATTCACAGCATTCCATGCTAGCTTCATGAGATCACCAGCCTCCCTAAATTTCGGAGCTTAAACTTTTAAATTAAATTGCACAACTAAATTCATGGGACGACCAGCTTCAAAATATTCCTAAAAAATCTCAGCAACACCCACTCCATGAAACCTTACCCTAACCCCAATAAACTCCATTTTGGACCTACTTTATTAGTCAATTGTCATAAATCATTGGGCACACATCATGGACAAATCATTCAATGTTTTTTGGAGTCAGAATTTATCTAAGATGTTGGTCCTTGGTCTTTTTTGCCAAGGGCTAGAAGATTTCAATAAAATTTTAAGTGACAAAACAAATAGAGATAGATGCAGAGATGAATGCGAGTTCCATCATGTTATGGCCAAGGAGAGGTGATGAAAGAAGTTTTAGTCAAACAAATCGTGAAACCATTTAGAAGAAGTATTCGAAGATTGGCTTCACCATGAAGTAATCGCGCCAAGAGTGACATCAGAGTAAATTATCATAACTGGGTGCTTTAAACCCTCGAATGGTGTGCGTCCAGCCACTATGATGGGGACTGTTGTGACCTTTTCACACATCACCCCATGCCAGATGGGGACCCCCCTATTTTTGCTCCATTTTGGTCTTTTGGCTTTGGTTTTGCGTCTCTCCCTCTCTCTCTTATTTCTCTGTTCTTTTGGGGATGTTTCTATATTTGACCTAATTGGAAATTTTGGCTAAGTCCGTAAAATTAGGGTTTTGTTCTTCAGGATAGTTTGAAGTTGAATTGAGTTGGCTAATTGAAATCTAAGCTTAGTATAGCAGTCACAAGGCTTCCAGCAGGGTCCCATTAAATTTTCACTGTATTCCGACAACTTGCTATTTTTAGTAAGTATTCAATTTGGGACTATTTTATCGAAATTTTGAAATTCGGTCAGCTTCGACACATTCAGAACACATCAAGCTGCTTGCACGTAAATTTTGAGCCAGATCAGACAACTTGCTATTTTTAGCAGTTCAGGCTTCAGGAGCCATTTTCAGGGGTCAAACATATGATTCTTCATTGCATGTCCGGAGATTACTTCTGGGTTTCTCGAAACCTTCGCAACGATATAACATGCAAACCGAGACGATCACTTTCAGAGTTCAGCCTCCGGAGGCTATTTTTAGGGTTTGCATGCAGAGTTCTTCAACGCATGTCCGGATACTCCTTCTGGGTTTTCCAAGAGCTTCGCAACAGTGTGACATGCAAGCAGAGAAGATCAAATTTCGAGGACTTACTATTTTTAGCCAGTGCATGCATGCAGACCAGTTTTTTTGGGTTTTTCTGGGTTTCTTGAGATCCCACAGGCAATATGACATGCAAAATCATTCGGCAGTAGATGAGTCACTTTTCAGGCAGTTTCTATTTTTAGCAGGTACACTCTGGCAGCCGCCTAACACTCCAGTTCAGCAAGCAGAACGACATGCAGAGGGAACGAAGTCAAACAGACACCGTTCGGGATACATGCAAGTCAAATTAGGGTTTCCATTTTTATAGGGGGTGAAATCCAGAAACAGTCAAAACAGAGTACCCCACCCATGTCAGCATACTTCAAGGCACCTGCTGGCAAAATTTGAGCAGAATCGGAGAACTTACTATTTTTAGTAAGTCAGGGCATGGCTATAAATAGCAGGTCTGCACCCGAGGTTGGCATCAAAGCGACACTCAAGTTATCAAGATCAGGCGTTGCAAGTTTCAGGTCAAACGGAATTGAGGAAGTCAAGGAAATCAAGAACTTACTATAAATAGCAGGCTGACATGTGGGACTGGCAAAACAGGTTCACAGGGCAAAGAAGATCAAATGGTGCAATTTTCAGGCAAAACGGAGCTATAGGGGTCAAAAATCAAGGGACTTTCTAAAAATAGCCTGACTTGCCCAAAATAGATGACGAAGACGAAGGCAGGCAAAGGTATAAAAAATTTTCTAAGTTTGGAAAGTGAGAGCATACCCTCTCAAATGCGCCCTCACCTTAAGAGATTAATGAAAGCCTTGAAAATTTCCTAAGGCAACAAAATGGAAGCATGCTAGTGAAAATGCGCCCTCAAGTTGTTGAAGAAACTTCAAAAATATTCTAAGTCAAAAGTGAGAGCACACCCTCTCAAATGCGCCCTCAAGCAAAATTCTAAGTGTGTGAAAATTTTCCCAAGGCAAAAACAAAAGTAGAAGGTGTTAAATGCGCCCACCTTGAGAGGGAGACTATGAAAATTGTCTAAAGCAAAAACAAAAGCACAAGGGTCAAAATGCGCCCAAGGGGTCAAGAGGGTGGAAAAACGCCTAAGGCAAAAGTGGAAGCTTCAAGGTTGAAATGCGCCCAACAAGTGTTGAGGGATGATGTAAAAAAAAACACGCCTAAGGCAAAAGTGGAAGTTGACATGGCAAAATGCGCCCTCAAGGTAAGTGGTGATGAAAATTCCTCTAAGTGTTGAAGATAGAAGTTGAGGGTATGAAATTCGCCCACTTCATGAAATTGAAATTTGCCTAGCTGAAGTGTGCCTAAGTCAAAATAAAAGTGGCCTACCTCATTTGCGCCCAAGGTAAAGTGAAGACCCTCAAAAATTTCTAAGTCATTGAAATGAGAGTAGAACCTAGGAAATGCGCCCAAGGTTATTGGAGGCTAAAGAAACGCCTAAAGCAAAAGTGGAAGTTGACATGGCAAAATGCGCCCTCAAGGTAAGAGGTGAAGTTTCTAAGTTAGAAAATAGAAGTAGAGGACCCTAAATGCGCCCAGCTTACAAGGCTGCAAAGAAGACATGTCAAGAGAATTTCAAGGCATGGAAAGTATCTCCTCCATAGGTGAAGTGCGCCCAGCAAGAGAAGTGATGATAAAATGTTTTCTAAGTATCAAAATGAAAGCACCAAGGGTAAAATGCGCCCCAGCTGAGAAGTGAGTTGAAAGAGATTTGCTAAGGCGTGGAAAACTGCAGCACATGGCCTCAAAGGCGCCCTTGACTTGAGGTGAGGGAGCTTAAAAAAGTTCTAAGTATGAAAATTGCAGCACACCCCATAGAATGCGCCCAAGGGGGATGAGGACTTGTAAAAGCTTCTAAGGCATTGAAAGTAGAAGCTAGAAGGCTGAAATGCGCCCAGCCAAGGTTAATGAGGTAAAGACATTTCTAAGTAAAGAGAAATGGAAGTCCCCCCTTCAAAATGCGCCCAAGTTAATGATACCAAGCAAAAGATGTTAAGGCGTGAGAAACTAAAGCTTGCCTGGCTAAATGCGCCCAAGCAAGGAACATGAGTTGAAAATATTTCTAATGAAAGAAGCCTACCTCAAATGCGCCAAAGGAGGTGAAGGGATAGTGAAGGCCTTGAGGAAATTGCCTAAGACGTGGAAAATAGAAGTTGAGAGGGCTAAGTGTGCCCACCTTGAGTGAATGTTTGAAAAATTTCTAAGGCATAAACATGAAAGTGCAAGATGCTAAATGCGCCCAAGGTGTTGAAAGGACAAAAACGTCTAAGGCATTATATTGAAAATATAAGTTGATACATGAAAATGAGCCCTTCATGGGTAAGTTGACAAAATTTTAAAAAATTCTCTAAAGGCATTTCTAAGGCAAAGTGAGAAATACGCCTAAGGAGGGAGGTATTGTTAAAAGCTCCAGAGACAAGATCAAATGTGCCTGGGAACGAGGGAATTCTTTAGGAAAAAGGGGAAAACTTCGAGGCATGAAAAACGAAGGCTACAAGTAAGAAGTACGCCCAGAATTAAAATGGAGTAAACCTTAGTAATTTTTATTATTTTTCAAAAATAATAAAAATTAAACTTACCCCTTCGTCTGGATACACATGGAAACGATGATTTTTGAGGGGAAATTTCTTCTGGGTATTGAACATTTTTCACTGGGAGATGATTTAAAATTGTTCCTCACCTCGCTCAAGATTTTTTCGACAGATATTTTTGCCTGGCACCCGTTTAATGGATTTCCTAGGTGAAATAAAAAATAAAATCTCTAAGGCAAATACGAGAAAAGTTTCTACAAAAAAGTGCTTTGGCTTGTGATGTCAAAGTGAGCGCCTGGATTACAGTGGATGAAATTCATAAAGCAGGTAAAATTGTCTAAGGGAAAATAAAACAACAAGGGGTCAAATACACTCACAAGGAAGAAATTTGTCTAAGGCATGGAGGAATTTGAAAATGAACTAAAGCTCGAGCATCAAGCGTTCAAATGCATCCTCAAGATGAAATATTTTCTAAGGCACAAACTCCAGGCAAGGTGATGGATACGCCCATGATGAAGGTTCGCTAGAAAAGTGATGAATTCTACCACATCCGGAGATCAATCGGTCAGAACATGGGAATTGGGTAAGTAAAGTGAATTTATATCATAAGTGTTCTGATACTCTTCTTTTGTTTTGCAGGATGAACGTTGAAGCCAAGGCATGAGGACTTGATGAAGCTAGACAACGTTGCAACTTTGGGAAGAAGAAACGACAGTGAAGATTTGGCTAAGACACTAAGAACATGATGCAAAAGAGGCAAATGCACCCAAGGCAGTGGGCTAGAGAAATGTGAAAGTCACAAGAAAGAAATGCATCCAGGAATGAAAGCAACAGGAGGACTTAATGAAGAAGAACTTTTTGCAAGGAGGATTTGAACCAAGTGTTGTTGTGTGCTTGCCTCCTCCTAACACAACATAATTGGCAAAGAAGAACAGTGGGAACGTGTTTCTGGACGAGAATCTTCTAGAAGAAGATAGTAGGCATTAATTACAGATAATGGTTCCTGCAGAGGAGTGGAGAATATTCTGTTCATTTATTACCCACTCCTCTCTGCGGCGGTTTTTAGGGCTAAAACCCTAATTAGGGCATATGTGGCCCGATCTGAGCCCTTCATTGTAATTCAATTTGAGCCGTCCGTTGGACTGGGCCAACTATAAAAGGGGCATTCCCCCTCATTTGTAACTTAGTAGACATTAGATTGAGAATAGAGAGGATAGAAGTTAGAATAGATAGAGAGATAGCTTAGAAGATAGCTTAGTTTGGAAAGGAAAGAAAACTTTCCCTTTGAAAGTTTTGTAAACGGTTGTTGTGAACACTTTTCATAATATAAAGAGTTTCATTGCATGGTGGTTCTATCTTTTGTTGTGAATAGCTAGCAAGGCCTTTTCGTCTTTCCAATTCAAATTGATAGAGTAGAATAGACTTTATTTTATGCAAGTAGTTGTTAATAGTGGAGTGTGGCGTCGTGGTTTGAGCATATCTTCTTTCATCCATACCACTAGCGGGCTTGCTGATGGTAAGTTCGCCTTGTGTGGTCCACTGGAATATCAGTACCTAACTTCGGTTGTGATTCGTGTGTTCATTTGCATCGTTGTGACGGAGTGCACATGTTGAATCACAATTTGAACATCTTATTCATCCTTTGAAGATTGCATCAGCTTTGTCAGAGTTGTCCGAAGGGAGACGAAGCGAAGTCTGGTTTGAAGATTGTTTAAGTCGATCCTCGTCCTCCACCCTTTAGGAGTAGATGGTTGCATCTCTAATCCTTATATCCTTTTACATTCAGCATTATCCGGTTAGTTTAAGAACCCGAGCGTCATTGACAAATCTCCTGAAATTTGAGAATCCTTTCTTCTGAATGAGCAACTCACGTAAGTCCCCTTGAAATAACCAGCATATTCACATCAACCAACTGAGTCTATTTGCAATAAAAGGAACCTTGGAGTTGAACGCATGACCTTTCACGCAATCTTAGCATGCGGAATACTTTGATCAAGAGGGAATAGAGTGACCATTGGGCATTTTTATTCTGTGTTGATGTCGTCATAAAAAACACGTCAACAGGGACTTCTAAATTTCAAACCCATTCCTACAGATCCAGAGGCACGCGACTCTATATGACTACAAGTTTTTCATTCTTGACAAATAAATTTTTTCATATTGGTGCCCTCCTCACCATTTATTTGCAAGTTTGGCAAACTTTGTGTTCGCCTCAACAAAACATGCCTTTGTACAATAGCAGACTTCAGCACCAAATAAATTTTTCATTTTCCTTTACGATGCATGCTGAAATGCTGTCATGTGGACTTCACCTTGTAAAATCCGCATTTCCACCACGTATGATGCGCTCCAACAGTTAGCCATTCATTCATTCTTCATCTTGCAGATGCATTTGAAAGTTCGGTTTATCGATCTTGTGGAGACATGAACAAGAAACAACAAAGACAACCGTGGCCAAACTTTAAAGACATAGATCGTGACTCGACAAAAAGACAAAATTTAGCTTGAATTTGAACACTATACGAAAATTTTGAATTGGTACAACATGATTCAGTGCAGGGAATGTGCCAAATGCAGCTACTTTCTGCATAATTGTATAAACCAGGCTAGAACCCATCCTCAATCCGCTGACAACAAGACCAAGTAACAACAATGAAAAGAATTGTTTGATCAAACGATGAATTTCAAGTTTGAATACAAGTGGAAGATCAAGCAGCAAAATTTTGTTCATAGGGACAAGGAAGGAAATCAACATACCTTAACCGATCATAAAGAAGCAACGCCTCCTCAAAGTCCACGAGAAAGCTCAAAGTGCAATGCAAGAAGAAGCTAACACAGACACACTACAAATATCCATACCTGCAAAATTTGTTCAACAAAAGAATGGATCCTTGGCCTTTGAGAATATTCTTGACTCAACCTCACAACTGAAAACCAATTATTGCGAACATGTTTAACCATTGTCAAATAAATCCCTCTCTGTAGTTTATTTCGAATCTGCATGCAGTTCTTGGCTAGTTAATCCCGCACGCCAAACATATCACTCAATCTATCTTAGCCAATAAGGACTATACAACAAAGATTAAATCAGGCTGCTATCCTCAAAGGCTTAATGGTAATGGTTAACAAACCTACCAAGGTATGCACGGGCATACGTGACCAATCCTGGAGAAACTCCGATACAGGCCAATTCAATAGCATGTTGCAACTAAATCTCTGGGGGCATTGCAGTCGATTTCGGGCGAGTCTAATAGCGGCCTCTTGTGTCCACTCTCTAGCCAACCGTGGATAACATAATTACAGGCCCCTTCTGAATGTGGGCCAAACCTCTGGCTTCAACATGGTTTTGATCGATGTGATTGTGAATGAGGTTTGGAGTTAAGAATTTTTTGAGAAATATACGGTGCAAATTAAGCATGCTCACAATTTAGCCGGTAGGATTCTGATTGAGAGCGGTTCATCATTTTGGGATCAAACCCCTTGTGGCCTTGGCTGTCCAAAGAGGAGAAAGTGGAGTTCGAATTTTGGGCATTGATTTTGTAGTCATTACAAAGTACTCCAAGAATCTAATAATGTATTTTGGCCTGTAATTGGCTGCACGTACCGTTAACAATAATTTAAGCATGTAAATGATAAATGTAGATTTAAAAACACAAGTAGTTAGTAACATGCCAGTTCAGATTCAGATAAAATGAACAAGGATTCTGGTGGCAGAGTCACAATACATTCTCAATGACATCCCTATATGCCTTCTGCAAATGGAAACAAGGTGAAATTTTTTGTGATTTAGAGTAATCCAGAAATCTACTTGTACCTATTTGTTTTAAGCATGAGGTCGTGAAAAAAAATTAGATGAAAAATTACAACAATTAAATAATAAGAAAAATTAAAATTTTAAAAAATATGTAAGCTGTCATATAGACATAAAAGTTTTTAAATTGATGGAGGAAACTTTCAGCCTAACTTCATTTACAGATATAGACATAAAAGTTTTTAAATTGATGGAGGAAACTTTCAGCCTAACTTCATTTACAGTTATAAATGAATAAGATTCTTATTTAAAAAAATCATTTTAATCCTATGTTATCCAAGGACGCATCTCCGGCCTAAATCCCCTCGTCCCTGTCCCCGTCTCAGAACCACAGGGATGATAGGGAACTCTGGCACCAAGCAACCTTTAAAAAAATAAAACTCACTTCATTTTAAATATTTAATTCTGAATGCATATTCATGGGAGTTTAGGACTCATGTTGCTGCTACTAGAAAGGTACTGAATTTTTATTGACTATTAGTAGCACCTAATTCGAGGGTTTAAATATTTCAATATAGTGTGATAGAAGAAAATTGACAATGAATATTTAATTATGAATGCATATTGAGTATTGGCAATGAATTCTGAACACAAATGTTATATGTTAAGGTTCTATAATCTATATATGCTTTGCTTTATCCATGTTTTCATATGAATATTAAAATTTCCCTATATATTTTAAATTTTCACTATATTTTATATAGCTGTCCCCTAACCGTCCCCAAAATTGACTTGAAAAATCAGGAACTTGGGGACGCGTCTTGTCATCCCTGCCATCCCCACCCAGAAACTTGGGGTAACATAGTTTTAATCTTATAATTATATATTTTTTATTTTTAAGAATTGCTTACCAAGTAAAAATAAATCCACTTTGTAAATTTAAGTTTTATAATAAACATTAAACTACTTAAATATGTTTCAAGTGAATCTTTAGTAGATAATATGTTTTGCCAATTAAAATGAGTTGAAACCAGAATTTCATGTATCAAAAGTTTGATCTAGTTAATAGAAAGAATCTAGAAACACCTAATAACAAGCAATCTCAAAGTTAAAGCTATAGTCCCATATGAAATTCTTTCAGCGGAAGCGGGGGATTTTCCTTTGGAAGCATCGGCAATAACCCGGTTGATAAGTTATCTAGAGAAGGTTGAAAACTTGGATAACCACTGGTGGCCCAAAACGGTTATGGAGGAGATGCTAGATCGTAGAAAGAAAACTTGGATGAAGCAGAACAACAAGTGGTTGAACAAGTGGGACATCAAATTACAAGAGTGTCTTAGCACCAATAGTGAAATAAAAAATTATGTGAGGGAAAAATTTAGGACTACCATGTGGTCAAAACAGATTGGGCGAAAAAAAGCATACTACATCAAAGAGTTTAACTCGACAAAGGATCATGGTGAAAAACCCATTTAGGGTCTGCTATTAAAGGGAAAGCGAGGTTGTTAGTTGCACAATTGAGGATGGGATCGCACCATCTTAGGTGTGAGACTGGTAGATGGAAGATACCTAAGGAAACTTGGGAAGAAAGAACTTGCATATTCTGCAATAAGGGGGCGATGGAGATGGAATGGAACTTCGTCATGGAATGCACAGCTTATGAAAATATCCGCAATCAGTACGTAAACAGTTTGGGTGTGGACAATATGCAGCAGTTATTTGAGGAGGATAAGATACCAAACGGCCAGCCTTCTAGTCAAAATTAATAGCAGGAGATCCGACTTGGAAAAGAGCATGAAAACAAATTAAGTTGTTTGTCTCGGTCCCATAGACTGTTTAGTCTTGTGGATGTCATTAAAATCTTTCATTCATTCATTCTAAAAAGAAATTGAACTGTTTAATAATTTTTATTTTTAAAATAAAAAAAATTAAAAAATAGAATTAGATTTTTCAAACTTATTACTATTTTTTTCAATTTTTATCCAATGATCAACTTTTTTTCAAATTTGATCCCGATTAAACACGAACAGGAGCCTTGTAATACATGTATGATCACTATAAACAATAAAGAAGCTTTAATATATAGCTTGATTCATGTTATTTGAAAACCTCTTTGAACCCTTTCTGCCTTTCATGCACGGGCGGGGTATTTTTTTGGTTATATGCCAGACACATTACTGAGAAACCTCTTCCTTTCAAGACAAAATGCTGTTTAGCATTAATCTACTTATGCCAAGTTGGCATGGAATAAAATGAATAGAATTTAATGATCAAATTGCTTTCTGTACAGATGTTGGTTTATGAATACATGGCAAATGGAACTCTACGCGAACATCTCTCTGGTAAATTGGTGCCACCCCACCATCTCCCCCTGTTGTTATATTTTCTATTACACATGCTTTCATCTTTAGATTTGGGCTAACGTTGAGATATATTTTGTTCAACAACAGCAAGCTCCAAAAAGCCTCTAAACTTTGTCCAGCGCCTTCGCATTGCAATGGGAGCAGCTAGAGGCATCCTCTATCTCCATAATGAAGCCAACCCTCCCATATTCCATCGTGACATAAAGGCAAGCAACATATTATTGGATCATAGATTTAATGCCAGAGTTGCAGATTTTGGGCTGTCGAAGCTTGCACCATTACCCGATCTTGAAGGTTCAGCTCCAGGTCATGTATCAACTGTAGTGAAGGGCACTCCGGTAAGACACAAGTCTTGAAATGCCATATTCTTGCTCTAAGAAGTTTTTTGACCTCAATAACATTATGCGCCATTGACATTTGCAGGGCTACCTCGATCCAGAATACTTCTTGACTCACAAGCTTACTGATAAGAGTGATGTTTATAGTTTTGGTGTGGTACTTCTTGAGCTTTTGACAGGCATGCACCCCATTCAACATGGAAAGAACATTGTCAGAGAGGTATGTTGGCTTGTTGACATTTTTTTTGCTTATTTCATCCATTCTTTTTTAATCAAAGGATTGAGAGGGGTAGCTTGATATTGCTTTCAGACTGTTGTATTCTTTCTTTTTAGTTTCTAATTGTTGTATTTCCATGCACAGGTGAAAATGGCATATGACTCTGGAATGATGCTATCCATGATCGATCAGAGGATGGGTTCATATCCTTCAGAATCCTTGGAGCCATTTGCCAAACTGGCATTGTCTTGTTGCAAAGATGAAACAGATGCACGTCCTTCCATGGCTGAGGTGGTCCACAAGCTTGAGAAGATCTTACAGTTTACACCAGGACTAGACTCCACACTCATGCAGTCTGGTGAAATGGAAGCTTTAGCAGAAAAAAGGCCATACATAGTTGAGATGACAAGTCAAAATCCATATGTGTCTTCTAATATTCCTGGAAGTGATCTTGTGAGTGGAACCATTCCTGATATCGTACCACGCTAAGGCAGCTTGTTTTTACCTTGCAATGAAGAAATTGGGTATTACCTATGGTCAGTATCTATCTTGGAAGGTAAGGTGCTGTCAGTAAGGGATTCATAAAGCCGAGTACCCATTACACAGATTTGTTGGGGATTAAATGTGAACACTTAACTCCATATACTGATTGGGCTTCTTGTAATGATTGCATATACGAGACTAATATGATTTGTGAATGTCAAATTCCTAGTAGGCAAACAAGAGCCTTGCCTAGAATCTGTAAGTCCTCTGTGCTATTTTTACTGTTGCATTATTGTAAACACATTGTAAATTATAATTCTGGATCCTGTTTTATACAGGACTGTATATGCCTGGCAGTCTATAACTCCTGCATTTTTATTGTTTATATGGATATTTATTTTTTATAGTTCTGGATCTTGTTTTATACAGGACTGTATAACCCCCTCATACTTTGAAACTCCTGTATATTAATTGTCTATATGAATATTTGAAACAAAAAATGAAAGAAGACAATGTGATTTTATATTGAAAGGGTCATTAGACTGGAATAGGTTGAGGTTCTTTTTAAAATTTGAAGTTGCATTTCTGAGTTGGCCCAAATCTTATGGACAGTGTATTTATTTAAAATTTGAAATTAGCTACTCTTAGTACTTTGGCTTGTTATCCTACGCTGCTGAGATTTGGGATTTTTGTTAAAGTTTACATTTCTTTTATATAAATTATTACTTTTGTTAGGAAAAGGAAAACACTAACGAAGTATTTAAAGTATTTGAAATTTTAATGTTCAAGTCAGATTTGGAATTTGATTTATTACGTCTTATTAATCATATATATTAGAAGAATTGAATTTCTATTTTTAGTAAAATATTGTAAACAATTTACTTATTATTTGAAAAATATTATCTATAATTTAAATATTTTTTTTACAGAATCATAATATTTTAAAATACTAATAACAATAAAAAAATACATTATTCTAATATAAACCTTCAAGATATTGTAACATTCCTCATTTTCAGCTCTTTTATGATTCTATGATGTTCCCTTTTTTGGTAAAATGGTTGTGAACTATTATTTTATATTGAGTGCAATGTCAATTTGATAAATTTATATATAATGTGTAGTTGCAATACATCTAGGCAATTGAAATGTTTGAGTATTTTGTTTTCAGGTTATTTCTTAACAATGCTACTTAGATATGTGTGGTAAGATTTTGGTTGTGAAATAAATACACATATTGGAGAAGGTCAATTAAATCTTGACGTTAAGGTGTCATGATATGATCCAATGGAATAGACAATGATAAATAATGAATTAGAATAAGATGATTAATTGTTTATATTAATTAATATATTTTGTTAATTAAAAATAAAAATAACTATAATGTTGAGTAATTTAATTAATTACTTGAAAATTTATTATATTTAATTATCTATTTCTTTTATCATTTCTATTACTATTTAGAAATAGAATGAAATTAATTTAGCATTTAAATTATTTTATATATTTTATAATATCTTTTAAGAATAGATAAGTGAATTAGTAACTTTAATCATAATAATTGTTTATTTTAATTTGTTTTGGAATATGAAAGAATTAAATAAACTATTATTTATTATTTTTTGAAAAAGAAAAAGATAATAGATTTTTTATCTTTAGTTTTCATTCAAAAAATTAATATTGGATTTTTTTAATATTCTAATACTAGAAATATGCACGATGGAAAAGATATTTAAATCTGATTCTATTATCTAATTGATTCTTTTCCAATATGATTTTATTATCTAATTGAAATTAATTATTCTTGTATTTGTATGTTTAGAGAAAGCTTGCTTTAGGGGTGAGAAAGGAAATAAAAAAGAAGACTTATTAATAGGATTGAAAAATTACTTGAGACAACCCAAGATTACACAATTTCATTATTCGTTATTCAAATTTATAGATTTCAATTCAAGAATAAAGATTTAAGAAAATATTTATAGGTTGAAGAATTGTGAATTGAACTATTATTTTTTGGAATTACATTTACAAGATTGTTTTGGGTTTGTGTTTGATCCATCTTCAATCTTATTAATTTTGTACATGAGTTTAAGATAAGATTCTTGAGCTTATAAAAGGCTTTAGAAAACACTTTGTTTTGGATTAATTAATCAACTTAGATTGGTGCTTACAAAAGAGGTAGTGTTATTTTACTTTGTGTTCGATTTTTAGACAAGGAAAGTTAGACAAAATAATTAGATGCCAATGTAAATTAGTGATGTCAAATTTGTGGAAAATTAGTTGTATGCATGGTAAGCTAGGGTTGATTGTGCAAGAAGAAATCTAGTGAAATTTAGGAAGATTGAAAGATCTATGAATTTCAAATTTAGAATTTGAATTAGGATGGAAATCTCAAACATATAGGAGTTTCAATTTTTTATTCTAAGATGGCATTTGGTGATATGTAACTCTTTGATTTTGGGTTGGAAAAGATTTGGAATTGGAAGACCTAGTTAGAGATTCTTATTTAAAATAAGGTTTAAGTCTAATGTGAGATTTTTTATGACTGTACTTTGTGCAAAATTATGTATGGAATGGATTGGAATGATTATCTTTAATTTTGAAGTGAATTTAGGATTGATAATATGGAAACTAGATTGTGTATTAGTTAAGCTTTTGATGAGGTGTTAAATAAGTGTTTGGCTGATTTCAATTACTATGGATGTTCTAGAAATTGTATGAGCTCCTTGTGTGAATTCAAATATTGAGATCAAGTAAGAAGTTATGTTGTTAAACTCTTAGGAAAACTTATTTATTTCTCTATTTATTGTGTCAAAATTTTGAATTTTGATATTTAAGAAAACTTAGAAATGAATGCATTTTTAATTTGGGTTTTAAATTTTGGAAAATTCCTTATGCTAGTAGTAATTTTGCAAAATTAGGGTTTTTCAATACATTTATGATAGGGTTATTTTTGTTTTGGTTAAAAGACCCTAAGCCTTTCGTGCCTAATTTCCATTTTGTTCTAATTTTGAGTTGACTTAATGTGCTAGGTTTTTGATTGTTTAAGTTATAACCTTATGTCCCTTGTCTTGTTGAGTGACTAACCCTTTTGATCTAAGTAGCCTTTAGTTACCTATTTATCGCATGTGCTCTATAAAATAACTTAAATGCCCTTTGAAATATTGGACCCACTGTTACCCTCATGTTCAACTATGATAGCATCATGCTTGTAAAATTTATCATGGGATCATATTAAAGCTTCTTTCTAAGCGTGCAATATCTCGATTTATTGACATGTGTATATGTGTGTCGATGTTTATCCTTGTCGTGATATATTCTTATATCACATACATCTTTGTGGTAGGCCTGAGTTCTAAGATGTGATGCTACGAATTCTTGACACCTATTCCTCTTAATGACCATTCATTGGTCAAAGTTCTTTGTTCTATTTGCATGTCTTAAGACTATTTTTTCTAGTTCGCAATGTCTCTAGATATTTCACATAATTCAAAAAGATTACATATCTAAAGTTTGGGATGAGGTGAATATATGACATGTGTAAAGTGATTTACACATCATTCAGGGAAAAGGAATTTTATTAGATCGTGTAGTTCAAGCTTATCGCAGGTTTTAAAAGAGGCTTTATTTTAAGCCCATTACAAATCGATCATTCATCACATGGAGCTTGTTGGAGAATTTCAAGATCAGAGAGAATGAAACAACTTCCACAAGTGAATAAATATGCACAATTGTATGTCTATCAAATATAAAATGAAGAGTGTATAATAAAATGATCAAGCAAAGCATATTGTTGTCCTCAATTTTGAATTCTCAAAATTGGACAACCCATATGAAATTTTGCCTAAATTTTTTTCATAAATCTCTATGGCACGCATTTTGAGGCACCAAAATTCTCCAATTGAATTGTGCAGCCATTGGTATCCATCCTATTTTGCCTTGTGTGAAATTTGGGAACATTTCGACATGTTTTTGCCCTTGTTTTGTCCAATTTCGGGATTTTTGATCACCATTGCAAATAGGGATCTTTGTGTGTTAAGGGAACGTTTTACGAGGTGTTAAGGTTGTAAAAATTTGGATTTTAATTGATGGTTCCCTTGGGTATCCTTTCATCAGCTCTTCTTTCCGTTTTTGTCAAATTCTGAGTCATTTTTCTTGTCTTTTTGGTCAAATTCGGGTTTTTAAAGCAGCTCAGCAGAATAGGGAATTTCAAGCCTAAAAGCAAAATTGCTTAAGTCTTCAAAAAGTCCGATTTTTGCTTAAGTGATAAAAGTTTCTATTTTGCTAAAAGCAAAATTGCTAAAGTCATGAAAAAACCCGAAATTGCTTAAGTGGCCAAAAAGTTTCGATTTTTGTCAAAGTGAAAATTGTCAAGAGAGCAAAAAGGTCTGAAATTGCTTAAGTTGCCAAAAAACCCGAAATTGCTTAAGTTGTGAAAAGTTCCTACTTTGCTAAAATAAAAATTGCTAAATGAGCCAAAAGTTCCTATTTTTTCCAAATTGTCAAAAGAAAAGTTGCTGAAAGGCTTAAAAAACCCGATTTGGTCTCTTTTTGCCATTTTCTTTTATTGTTGAACTTGAAAAACCCGACGCCATGCTTGAAGAGGGCAGTTTGAGTTTGGTTTTGATTGTCTCCCTCCTTTCATGGTGTTTCCATTGAATTTTAGCAACGAAATCAGACTTTCAGCTGTAATAAATTAATGTCTTCATCTTTTGTTGAGATTATGTAAGTCATTTAGGGTTTTCATCTCCATTTTTTGCTTTCATCTCTTCTTCTCCAAGGTACGTTTCTTTTCTTTTCTCTCTTGTTTTGTTTTCTTTATTTCCTCTTTGAGAAAACATGTCTTTCTTTGCTGCAGACGTTTTTCTTATGTTTTTGGTCTTTTTCAAATCTATTTTGATGTCTTTTGTTTTGGCGTGATTTCTCCTTGTTAAAATGCGTTCTTATTTTTAGGCAAAAAACGTAATAGAAACCGTCATTCCCTTGTGTGACCTGAGAGGAGTTGTATTTTATAAGAAATGAGTCTTCATAGCAAAAACGTGTTCCCTCTCAGTCAAATCGCGGCTCTTAGTAAACATGTTTTTGTCTAAAAACGTTTTTGCAGCTGAAAACCATATCTATTGTGTCTTGAAATATCATTGTCTCAAAGGGGTATTTGAAATAAAAACATGTATTCTCATGGAGGAATCGTCATTTCTTCAAAAACATCTTTCCCTTGAGTGCAAATACATTTTTCATCATCTCAAAGGTCATCGTCTCAGCAAAACACCATTTCCATTTGTCATTTTCCACTTCAAATTCACCTCATTCATTTTACTCATCTCATTTACCTCCGTTTTCATCTCCATCAGATCCTCATTGCCATTTTTACAAAGTAGGGCTTTGACCTAATTTCGGGTTTTTATCATCCAATAGCATTTCGGGATTTTTCATTAAAATTGCAAGTTTGAAGTTGCAAATTGAAATTTGCAATGACTTCTTATTTTTCCTACCTTGCACTTAAAAATTGTAGTCAGCCTTCCAAAACCCGAAATTAAGCTTTGGCCTCACTTTTGCAGCCCCTTTGTCTCATTCTCGTTACTCCTGTTTGCTCACATGGCCTACCAAATCAATAATATAAGACATGGGCCTTATTTTTCAAGCAAATTCCAAGGCTGGAGAATGATACAAAGAAAGAACAACAACATGACGAAGCCACACAAGGAGTTGAACAAGTGACATGATTGAGCATGGACTACTTTCAAGACGGAGATGGAAACATGTTTTCCAAACAGCAGCTTGAAGACCCAATCAAGGATGATGTAGTTCAAGTCATGTCTTCGGACACTTAGAATAGTTTCAATTATGTACTTGTAATTTAGTTTTGACAAATTACACGTAAAATGGAAAATTGTAATTGCAAGTAATAATCATATTACTTGCAAAGTTGTAAAATGTAATTACATGTAAATCGTTACAAGACAAATCACAACTTGGCTTGTAATGTTGAATAAGTCAATTACAGTTAGTTAGCGGTTGAGAGATTTTCTCAAGTTTGTTGAGATCCTCCCACCTTTTTCTCAAGGCCTCTCTCCTATAAATACTTGAGGAGGTCTATTGTAATTTTTATCTTTTGGCAATGCAACAAAACTCTGCCAGTTTGTATGTGCACTCTAAGACTTTGAGCTTGGATGTAAATCTGATTGTAGTTAATAAAAGAGGCAAATTGCTTTCAAACTTTGTGTTGTTTCAAGGTGTTATGTGACGACATTTTCTACATATTGATTGTGAGTTTTGTAGTGTTATACAAGAGATATTCAAGCTTAACTTTGCAGACTTTGAGCTGCTTAATGCATTTGGAGTTTTAGATTGGTTTTCAGATTTGATACAGCAGACTTTGAGTTGTTTGTTACATTTGAAGCTATTGTAGAACGCTCAAGCAAAGGGGGTAACTTGCAGACTTTGTGCTGCTTTTATTTTCTATGTTTGTGCATGTAAAGTGCATCATGTAATTAGACTTTGAGCTGCTACATATTGTACTTGGTTACCAGAAAACCATCTTAAAAAGGTTGATAGGAGAGTAAGTTGTCAAAGACTTTGAGCTTTCGATTTGTTTTCCTATCCTGGAGGAGCAACGGAGGACTTTGTGCCTTCATGGAAACTTTGCTTCTTTCTTTACTTCATTAATCATTTATGCTTTCAATTGTGATTCTTTTTTGAAATAAGAGAAAAGGATAATTGTCTTTTCTGGAAAAAGAGAACAAGACAAGAGTTTCACCCAGGTTTAGAATAGATTTGTAGCTAGAATTAATTTCTGAATTGGTAAAATAGAAAGTGAAGGGGGAGCCTTCCCTTTGAAAATAGGAGAGTTTATCTCACGTACTGTGGCTGAAACCACAATTTTGTACGCTTTCCCAAGTATACAAAATTTTCAACCAGCACATATATAGGCAAGGATGAGGAGATGAGAAGGAAGGAGTGAAACTATGACTACCCCTCCAAAGGTGGAGCACTTGTGAGCTCACTTGACAAATGTGTGAGCAAGTGTCAATATGTGTCTCAAGTTAGGAGGACACACGTCTCAACCATATGAAGTGAGACAAAAGAAAAAGAAACCTAAGTAAACTTAAGCTAGGTGTGAATAGGTCAATCCTAGAAAGGTGGTTAGCTAACTAGGTATGATAATGACTCTATTTACACTAACACCCCATTAAGTACAACTTAGGGGGTAATGTATGCACTAATGATGAGTCCCAACTACTAGGCCATGTTAGTTACTCATGTACAAATATATCATAAAGTGGAGAAAAGAAGAAGAACCTAATGAGAAATAAAAACCCCTCTCCAAAAGAGACATGATGAAATGAATTGAAATGTACAAGTGAAGAAGATAGAATAAGGACTCATGATGACCCCCCAAGGACTACTTCTAGCACAAAGTATAATGAATGTTCTCCCCATAGGAGAGATAGAGAGAAGTTCTATGTGACCCCACAAAAATTATGAAGTTATGAACTCCATGTGAGAAAATGTTTCCGCCCAAAATTGATAGTAGAAGAGAAACCATGCAACCTCCCCTCAATATAATGCCTATAGTGTTGACAGATGCTTGACATTAGATGTTGAAGATGATCCGCTAGCCTTGAACAACATTTCTCCCCTTGGGAAGAAACAACACCATAAATGTGTGCAATATGAACTCTCATTCTAAATAGGAATATGCAAGAAGTAAGATGAATGTCTTTGAATTATGCACATGATCCAAAGAATGAAATGATGCCTATGATTCCTGTAAATGATGCTCTTGAAGATCTTCAAGCCAATGCTTATGTGTGATGAATGTTGATACAATGGATCAAGTACCATAGAAGATTCTAGAACAAGGATCATGTATGTGTGGTTATGTTTGGGATCAATGTGAATTTGATATTGTTGTGGATGATGATAACTAAGTTAGATAGTTAAAATCATGAATGTTTGCACAATCTATCACGATAGAATCCAATATGGGTGAGGAAAGAGCAGTATCCAAAGATGGCAGTGGGGATGCAACTTCATTGAAGCTAACATCAAATAGAAAATGAATGTCCTGAATACTATCATCAAAATCAACAAGATGAGATTCTACAAACATAGATGTATGTTTAATAGATATGTATCCCAATGTAGTAGATATAGAATGACAATAGCAATAATTTGATGCAAAGAATCATTAGAACTTGTGAATAAGTCAACACCAAATTCAAATGTAGCAACAAGTGATGTGGGTGATGAGATCACAATGCCAGTCATCAGACTACATTGTTCATCTCCAAATGATGATTTCTCACAAGATGTCTAAGTGAGACTAGATGTTATTTCTATGTGTGTTGGAATTAGAGGATCTAGTAAGGCAATACCATGACTAAGAAAAAAAATTATCCAGTTCTTTAGTTCGATGAAACCAACATTCTTTTGTTGTATGTCTTTCCTTTCCACAATATCCACATTTTATTTTTTATTTATTAGGAGGATTACGAAGAATACTTAAATGGAAGGGATTTAGTGTGAGATACATGATCAAATGAAACAAAAAATTTAAAAATAGAAATACCTAGATTTCCCCTTGATGTAGAGATCCCCCCCAAAAAATTATTAGTGTTGATTGTAGCCCCCAGAATAATGTGCAAGAAAATGTTAAAAGTTGTGAAGATCATATGCCAAATCAACCATTTATAATTCATGGTTATTGTTTAAGAATGGGCTATTCAAATATTAGTTTTACATGCAAAATGAGATTCCTTACAAAATTTTGATAGAAAATTTAAAAAGTTTGTAAAATTTTGATAAACGAGGTGAAAGTTATGCCCCATCGAAATTTACTTACAAAGTTGACTTTGGAGGTAAAATATGCAATTAAATTACAAAAAATTGAAAACATCTTGATGCTAAAACATTGGCAACTGAATCAACTTTTCAATGACTATTCACACTTGAAAAAATGGTCTCCCATTTGAAATTTACGACAAAAGGAAAAAAGGACCACTTTTGCAAGCTCTTTTAAATGAATGGATAATCTTAATAGCTAATAAAAAAACTAAATGTGATGAATTTGTTAAACCACAATTACAAGAAGTTTTTAGCTTCTACCATGAGAGAAAAATTAGAAAAAAAATAAATCAAAGGGGTTGCATGCCATGTGAGAAAATAACAAAATCCTATATTGCTTCTTCGATGGCATGGTGATTTGGCAGACCTTTGAAGGAGTCCCCAAAAGAATCTAACTAAGACTATGCAGATGACGAAATCTTTAGAATGAAGGGCATATTGGAGACTGAGTCTTATGTTGGTTGTGTGTGGTGTAAACAATTGCCTAGTAGGGGAGAGGGGTCGATACATGTACAAGGTCCAATACATGCTATAGGATTGGTGCACATAAGGACCCACACTAGTACACATTTGGAGCAATAAATATAAAATTTAACCTGCATAAAAAACCAAATTATGGCCAATCAATTATCATATATTAAATGCACAATTTTAAGTTTCTATTTATTTGCAAAATAAGTATAGGTTGACAACCAAACAAGTCAAATTGTATTCAAAGTACTTTTGACATATCACTAACAAAATCCTCGATGCTCATAAAAGAGTCGTATAGTAATAGTAGACCCCTAAATACATAAACATAGAAACCCAACTGTCGCACCAACACAAGACTCCCTTATAGATAATGGACAACTACACATCAAAATAGGACTACCATGTCAACACCATACAAACCCATATGTCCCATCTTTGACTTATAATATAACTTATTATAACCAAGTTTTCAATGAGTACATGACCAATTTAACATGTCTAGGCATCTACCTATCCCATCTAACATGACCCATTCAACACATATAGGCATCTATCTATCCCATCTCGCTAAATGAGCTGCACACGTACTGGAAACTTCAACTTTACACCCACTTTCATCCACAAAAACAAGTTGTAAGGTCACCATTCTTCTTGGAAAAAATTATGGAAACAAATGCAAACATTCCACCAAACCAATCAACTCACAATTTAATGGCCACAACATATCAAATCTACAATTTATATCATTCAAATTTCAAATTTAAAACAAGAGAAGAATTTAATACGCCATATCAAACAAGCACGAAACAAATCACAATAATTCCTAATTCAAATAGCCATGAAATCCTTGAACACTTATCTTATTCTGGAGTGAGCTAGATAATAAAAAGAGGATTCACAAGCACATAATTGAGTGACATAACAAGAAGAGGAGGCAGCAACACAAAATCCAAACTACCAACTTCCATATTGTTCCAGGTATTACTCTACATGCATTATATTGAGATTATTTATATTATTTATGCATGTGAATGTGTTCATGTACATAAGATGTGATATTTGTTACATTCTTACTGTTTTTCATTCTAAAGCTTTATATTGTTCTTCATTACAATCATTACAGCCATAGGTTAACAGTTGTGTTTCCCTAAGCTTTATACTTCATTACAATCATAGTTTAACAATTGTGTTTCTCTTCTATGCAATGTAAGTGTAGTTCCCAATTTTTTGTGTGTGAGTTTGTGTATACTATACATGCCTATCAAATTTGATTTTTACTAAGCTCCAACTTACTGTTTTTCATCCCTTTTCCTTATATTGCTCTTTGGTAGAGTCATACGTTAACATGTGTGTTTCCCTTGTATACAATGTAAGTGTAGTTCCCATTTTGATATGCATAAGTATTTCTATACTATACATGCCTATCAGATATGAGATTTGTTAAACTCTGACTTACTATTTTTCATCCCTTTTGATTTATTTTTTCCTTCATTACAGTCATAGGTTAACAATAGTGTATCCCTTTTATACAATGTGTAGACACTGAAAATTGGTCTACGCCTGCGAGTACCACTTTCGACATAATTTTCTAATGTACATGGTCATGATTAAATAATGTTAATTATTTAATCATTTCCTAAACACATCTTTCTTCTATTAATTAAATAACCTTTTAATTATTTGATTAATTCATTATGACCCTTATTCAACTCTGATTAATTAAATAAATCATATTTATTTAATTACGTCGCTAATTAATGAGTTCCCTTTCTGAATTAAATAATCTTATTTAATTTACCTTTTATCATATTTCGACTATAATTAAATATTCATTTCGAATTATTTAATTATTCAATTAACCTTTTCAATCAATCAAATAAATTATTATTTATTTAATTAAATCATTTAATTTTGAATGTTGAATTAAATTAACATTTAATTCATAATTAATTGTTTCTGTCACATTCTTCTATCGTCTACTTATCTAATTATTCACTCACCATCTGACTCGAGATCTATTTAAATCCGTCAGTTATCTTCGGATTCAATATCTGATTGTCTCTTCGAAGAGACTCTCTGTCACAACCAGTCAATTAACTAGTTCTAACTCATATGCATGAACATATTTATTAAGTAAATATATTTAATTAATTAATTAATTCATGTGTGTATTCGAACAAATCATTCTCCGAGTTCTAACTTTATCCTTTTCATTCAAAGTCTAATTCTTCTATTTTCGAAGATTTGCAACTGAAGATTAAATCATTTATTTAATCTTGAACTCCTATTCATTCTATTTTTGAACAGTCTTAACACCAGGTTAAATTATTATTCTAATTTAATCTTTATCTTGCGGAATTTCCCAACTCACATTCTAACTGACACATAACTCACATCGCATGACATTTAACAATCTCAATGGTTGATCTCTCTTTCAAATCTGAGTCGATCATTCGAAAACCCATTTTCTATAAATTGGCTGACTTTTGCCATTATTCCTCCTCCCGACATCAATACACTTTTTGAAAGAACTTAATCTTCGATATTTTGCTTAGACATACATCAAGGCTATGCTTGCATACATATTGAAAATCTAAGGGAAAGAATATCGACATGGCAAAATGGAGGACAATCAGGATAATTCGAGGAAATGGATTGATATTTGGTGAGATTGTTTCATACATTGCTTTATTTGCTTTTTAGTTTATTTACCTCGTTCTTTGTTGTTTGATTTAGATTTATGCATGTTTATATTAGATTTAACCATCTTACTGTGCAATGCTATTTTATTCTAAGTTACATTTGGTGAACTCGATGTGAAGACACTTCAAACTTCACGAATCCATTCCACTTTCTCCTCTTTTTTTGTTTTGCAGGTATCGTACGACAAACCACTTCTGATTGACGAAATGACGCATCTAAGTTCGTGAACCGCATTTGAAAAATTCTGAGATGCATCTGACGACACGAGCTGCATCTGAGACCTCCTGCAACGCATTTGACTGTTAACTTCATGACGCATCTGTAAATTCAAATGACGCATCTGGCTAGTAAAACTTTTGATTTTCCAAATTTCGTATTTTTGTGTTTTTGTATTTTTCGTTATGTTTTTCGCTAACATTTTGTTTGCATCTGTGAGTTAGGGGGATAACATTTTTTTTGTAGGACAAAATATAGAAGATATTGAAAACCAAACCCATTTTCTTGCAGGACGAATGACGAAGACCAATAAACTACTAATCAATTGCATGTAGGACCTTTTGTTGAAGATTGTAAATATTAAAATTAACTTTTTTGTTTGATAGTTAGAAAATCATCATTTGGGATTAAAAAGAACCAGTGTTTTTTGTGACTGTTTATGTTAGTGTAGAACCCTAATTTGGTATATCGTAGTATCCTCTCCCCTTGCGCATCTGTGTAATCCTGGGTGTAAGAGAACCGTTTACTGACTCTAGAAAATTTGGACCTGCGTTGGTGGTTAAAGTAACCAACGCCACTCAAAAATGGTGATGGGATTTGTCACCTAGCCACTCCCAACCGGTATATAAATTTTAATACTCGAGAAAAGATCAGTATTATGAGGATCCTAGAGGACAAGCTATTGATTCCCCAATACCCTTGAGGTACATTGAAACCTGCAGAGCCTAACCTCTGCAAACTGGGATGATATTGCCTCTCGCATGGCTCTTTTGAATGGGTGCCTGAATTAAAAAGCCAACTTGTTGTAGTTTTCCAAAATCCTATCTATTTACTGGTGCAACAGGTCTAACCTATGAAAACATCTCAAATTCTTACGATTCATGTGTAGAGATGAAATGTATGCCATAAGAGTTTCATGGGTACAATAGCTTGGCTGCCCCGTATAAGTGAGTGTCGTGGAGGGGAGCCAGTGGGGTCAAGCTACTAGTCATCCGCCTTGAATATGTGTAGCTGGAGAAATCCAATTGAGAACTCAATAAATATTGTCCAACAAAGCCTAGGTTGTACTTGTCTTTTGATTTTAACAAATTCATAGACGTCAAACTAAAAATACTTTGTATTCGGTGCTTGTTTTTGCTTTATTTGTTGAAACTTAATCATTAAATTGATTCAATCGTAACATTGTCATCAGAAAATTGCAACTGTAAATTGAGTCGCAACTGTCATATTTCAAACCACATGTGTCTTTACAAGTCACAACTGTTAAACAAAAAATCACATGTGTCTGTCAACAAACTCAATTTTCACAGGGTTTAGATTCCAAGCTGCATATGCTAACTGGGTCACATCTGATTTATGAGTCGCATTTGTCATAGATTAAATCGCATCTGTCAAAAAAAGTCGCATTTGTTTATTAACATTCAAGACTTGGTTTGGTCAATTAACTGCATCTGAAAACGGAAACGCATCTATCAAATTCATCAACACATCTGAAACGTGAACTGCAATTGACTGTCAACAAAAAATATCAAAAAATTGCAAACTAAGTCTGAAAACAAACTGTCTTTTTCACTTACATTTCTTACGATTAACCTTGGATAGAAATTGGAAAACTGCTCAAAAACCTTGCATTAAGTTAGGTGTCATTTACATCTTAGAGATAGTCATCTTGGTTGCAAAAATTTGGACACCCCATAGGAAATTTGCATACCATAGAATAGAACAACTTTCCACGTCATTGGATACGTTCATGCTCTAATTTGTCGTTATCATTGAACCTAGTCACTATTGTCCTATTAGTGAATCTTTCCAGCTCAACAATCTAGTTTGGGAAATTCACCTTGTCAGTTGTCTTTGTCCTACAATGAAGTTCCTTAGTAAAGGTTAGATCATTGCTTTGGATTATTCCATAGGTGGTAGGTTATACCCGCTTAGAATCATTTACCGTCATAGTCTGCTCAAAATTTTGCATATTGTCCATCCTAGCATACGTCATCTTAATATACGTCATTTTAGAACAATCCTTAATTTTTAGTGACATCCTTTATATTCAGAAAATCCCAAAAACATAGAAATAGGACATATCAGTTTTTAGACATAGTTTGCATTACCTCATTCTGAACAACTTTTCATGGTTGAAACAAGGTCTAAGAAGAAACATAGAGCAATGTCGGACCCTAATGAATTTTTCAATCCTTTCGGAAACCAACCATTAGGGAAAGAGAGACCACACAAAAATTTGCTTGAAAAACACGTCACTAGAGACACACATGGAAAAAAAATTACTGAAGACATAGATGCTGCAGTTCAAGATCCTGAATTTGCATCCATTATGGATGAGTGTTTGGAAAATTATCCCCAAAGATATCTAGAAAAGTTGCTAGTAGAAGGTGCCACACTACCACCAGGATTTGATGTTCACACATTGAAAACAACATCTACCCAACCAACGCAAATTGTGACATCAAGTGTCTTTGTTCCTCAAATTACTGCAACAATGCCAACTGGTATGCCTACTCAAACATCGTCAATTGTAAACAAAACCCCTTTCAACATAACACAAGGTTTACATTTTTCTACGGGGGAATCCTCATCAAACCCCTTTAGCACAAACACCATTGGTAAACGAGCCAAAGTTGGCACGAATACAGCTATACCTCATATCAGTACCAGTACTACCATTCCATAAATAGGGGTTACACAGAACATTCCAACAAGAAATATTCCTATACCCAATCAAAGCATTCCAACAGGAAATATTCCTACACCAAATCAGAACATTCTGACATGGAACATTCCTACACCAAATTAGAACATCCCGACAGGATATATCCCTACATCGAATCAGAACATTCAAACAGGATATATTCCCTCGCCAAATCACAATCCGTCACAGAACATAGCATTTTCGAACACCTACATTGATCCTAACAACACAAACAACATGTCCTTGACACAAGTAGATGTTCTCCAAAATCAAATGCAAATCCTTCAACAACAGATGGACAACATGTCTATGTCAGGAAAACGAACTATCTCAGCACAAGATTTATGTCCATGTCCTTTTGACAAAGCGCTATACATGAGACCCTTCCCACATGGATACATTATACCAAATTTTCCTAAGTATAATGGGAAGAGGAATCCTTTAGAACACATCAGAGAATTTTCTACAACATGCATGGACATTTCGTACGACCCCACATATTTAATGAGACTATTCCCATGAACCCTTGTCGGGATAGCATTGGAATGGTTCTTCAAACTGCCATATGGCATAAGATCATGGGGTGAATTAGTCAAGAATTTTGTCGAACACTTTTCCTTCAACATAGATAATGAAATAACAATAGCTACCTTGTGTCACACCATGCAAGAAGAAGGCAAAACTTTCACCACTTTCTTTCAGAGATGCAGAAGTTTAGCTAGTCGATGTCCAGTTGAGATACCAGAAAACAAAAAGTCGTGATATTCCTTGAAAATATTAATTTGAAACTGAGAAGTGACTTAAGGGTACATTGTTGTACTTCATTCCTAGACTTGGTACAAAAGGGCGTCATACTTGAAAAAGGCCTTATTGAAAAAGGAGACATTAAAGTACCAGGTAGGAACCCAGTTGTTCAACATCAAAACGCTCTCAACGATAGAAACAAGTTTTGGTCTAGAAACAAAAATGTTACAAATGACGGTATTGTTGATGCTAAGACCCTACATGCAGGACTAGTCATCACACTTAGAGGTTACAGCCCCAATCAAGACATGATAAGTAATCCAGATCAAACAACAAATTTTATCCAAAATTCACAACAACAACGACCGCATAGGAGATTTCCTAAATGTGAGTTTACACCCTTAGGGGAACCAATTGAGACAGTTTTCAAAGAACTGATCAAACATAATATCCTAAAACCTCTGGAACCAAAACAATATGATCATGGATAGTTTAAACCCTCATGGTGGGATGATAATGCCTATTGTGAATACCATCAAACAAAGGGACATAACCTACAACAATGTCGACAACTGAAGAATATCATACAAGACTTTGTTGAAGACAGAACCATAGAGGTCAATGGGCAGAAACATACCAAGAACAGTGATCAAAAGGTCTTCACGGATCCATTACATGACCATGGGAAAGGAAATGCCTCTAGTTTGGGAACTAAGAATAATACCTCGGCCAATTATAACAGTGCTAAGTACGATTATAAACCAAGTAAAATTATCAATCATATCTAAGTTGTTGATGAAAACATCTATACCATTATCATAAAGAAGCAACCTGAATGTGTTGTGAATACATGCATAACTAAGTTAAACCTTCTAGGTCCCTCTTCTGATCCATCTACATAGTCTTCCAAGTCTAAGTATAATTTTCTTGATCAAATGGGCAAGACCCTAGCATAGATATCTATCTTGGAATTATTGACTATCTCACCTGATCATCGAGCCATTCTCGAAAAATCCTTACAGAACACTACCATCCCTACCAACTTAGATGTCAATCGTTTCGAAGAAATGGTAGGATATTTAACTAATTCCCATCATGCCACATTTTCTCAACAAGATTATTCAACCGAAAAGACCCATCATAATGATCCATTACACTTAGAAGTTCTTGTCCATCAAAACAAAGTTAGACGAGTCTTGGTCGAAGGAGGAGCGGGGTTGAACCTTTGTACCTGTTGTCAAACAGATTGCACCCAAATGCTTGAATGTTGAAATTCAGCAATCTATTGAAACATTGGAACTAATTCCAGGTTGTGGGCAACCTATAAGGAATTAGACCTCCAGATTCTAGGCTAGTTCCTATGAATTTTTCTGATTAATATTTGGGTAATTTGCTGGGAAAAGGATAAAAGATTTAACTTGAATGCAAAACTATGAAAATTTATTTACGGTGATTCTTGCACCTAAAAATGATGATCTAAAAGGCAGTTTGGTTCACAATTGATTCTCAATATATCTAATTTGCACGTCAAAATATGAACAGTTTGAACTCATATAAATGCTCCATACAAAGGCTCATAAAACTATATTCTTTCAGAGGAAAAGAACAGTGTTCTCACAATAAATAAAATAATCTTAAATTACGAACTCAGTGTATGACCTATGAATTAAACTTGAATGCATACATATACTTATGATTGAGACAGAAAGATAAAGGTTTCAATGCTGAAACACAATATAATTCAATCAAAAATCGAACACAAGAATAATGCCTGAAAGTTTGAAGGCAAAACCTGACACTATTAAAAAGATAAAAGGAAAAACTCCATGCAATAACCAAGGGTAACCTGCAAAACCTACTATTGTATTAAACTAAAATGATGCTGAGTTACAAATAATTCGCTTTGCAGAATGCAAAGGAGAAAAACAAGAACTAGGGAAAAACTGTTAAGTTTTTCCAATATACACAAAAGGCCTTGAAAAAGGCATGGAGGTGGAACTAAAAGTCAAACTTAGTGAGAAAATGATAACTCCAAGGCAATTTATGAGCAGAAGCAAATATCTCTGAAAAAAGGAGTCAAAACCATGCAAAAATGAGTGCACAATGGTCCAAACTTGCTGTCAACTCATAACTGAAACATGGAAAACTTGAACTGAACTGAAAATCCCCGAAAAGGTGGGCCCAAGCATGTGAAAACCACCTCGTTTGTGTCAATCCACCCATGCCTAACAAAAACTTCATCTTAGCCTTATTATTTAAGCATGATTAAGGATTAATCTTATGTTCATGTTTGCATCCAAAGGAGTTCAATTAATTAAATCATTTATAAGTTTATCATTTAACTAATTGACTTTACAAAAAACAATATCATGCAAACATATTATTTAGAGATTAAAAACATTAATCCTCGGTCATGCTTAAATATCTCAAGTTTGTTTATTGGCCTTATTCGAAACATAAGGTTAATTGACTTAAAAGTCAATTGACCACAATGGTGTCAAATAATGAGAAGATTTAATAATTAAAACAATAATATAAAACCTAATCATTCGAACCTAGCAAGGTAAAGGCTTGACAACCCTAATCATCACTATCCTTAACTTTCAAGAGAAGCTAAGAGAGAAAAACTCTCCTTCAGTGGCCACCATGAGATAGGGTTTGAAGCTTGGAAAGCTTGAAGACTTCAGATTTTGTCTACTGCTGGTTGATTTTTTGCTCTCCACCCCTGTTGATAATGTTCTACTCTGAGCTGCCATGAAACCTTGGAAGATTGCTCGAGCTTCAGAGATCCATCATTTTTTCTGCCTTTATTGCGGGTGAACTTCTTCACACAGACCTGGTGAGTATTTTGTAGATGGCTCTCCTTATTGTATCTTTCTTTTGTATATTTGAAATATTTCCTAACCTTAAAGGCCGTGGGCTTTGCATATTCTTGGGTGCATTTCTCCTTTCTTGCTTTGGCCGCCATGGATATACTGGGCTTGAGCTAGAAATATGGTGCTCCAATGAATCCTGGTCACGACTATTCCTCCTTACAGGTGTGACTTGGTAAGATTTCCAACTCCATTGTATTTATCCATATTTCTGAAAAGAATGAAGAATTTCTTTCGAACATTAAGGGTTCTATATGTTCGACTTCTTTTTTTTTAATTTGAATCAGCCTCTGTAGCAAAATGGTGTCACATTTCTGAACAAAGCTTCTTTATGCAGGACGCCATTGAGATGGGTTCATTTCTTTGTGTATAACTCCAACCGTTTTTATATGCTTTGATTTTTTCTGTAATTTATTTCTTGAAACTTTCTGAAGCATCTGCCAGCTTCTACAACCGTGGCCTGCTATTTTATTCATTTGGGTATCATTACTTTCTCTGCACCAAGCATAAATATTTGTATAAATCTTCATTTGGTTGTGTTTTCTCACTTGGCTGCGAGTTCTATTTTTCTCCATGGTGTACTTGTCTCAGTTCCTGTCTTCCCCATATCTTGTCTTTCATGTAAAGCTGCCATTAAAATTCATCATTGTTGGGTTCAGACACCACCGTGCTCTCTTTACTATGGTTGTAGAATTTGTACATAATGTATGGTCAGCCCCCATAGTTTCACATGCACAACTGATCCAAATGTTGTGAATAGATTTGTGATGTTTTATAGCCTCCTTTGGTTGGGGTATCTAATTTCACTATCGGGTAAAAGAAGACAAAAACCTTTTACATTCTTGAGATATTATACATCAATTTATACCCATGCTTTGAAAGAAAATGGTAATGTGAACTCCACCTACTAGAAAGCTTCCTCAATCAGAGTAACAATAATCTGATCACAACAATGTTTTTTGTATATTATGTATTATCATTGCCATTGTGGTGGTCCTGTACAATATCATCTTCTTTATTTTTGACTAAAGCTTCTGCTTTGATATTTTAGAAAGTCTCAAAAAGCACTTGATGGAATAAAGGACCCTTGACCTCTAGCACCCTCGCCCTTATTCATTACTTGTTGCCTTTGAATAACTAAAATGACTTAGATGCTACTTCCTAAAATGAATGCCCCTGATACTTTACTAAAATATGCATTTATGACTATTTGTTATCATTTCACTTAGCATCTTCCATCTTCTGCATTTCTAAAAATATTCTTAAGAAAGCAACATTATCTTGACAGGATCTTGTAATTGCCTTGACAAGGCTATTCTTTTGAGCTTACTGCCTGGAATTTTGAGATTACTGTTATTGTATATGGCTGCCTCCTTTAGTGTTTGTGAGCTGGGCTAGTGTGAAAGGATATGAGCACAAAAACATCCTTCTTAGCACAATCACTTAAAAACCATGGCACCTTTGATTTTTATGACTGTCTTATTCCACATTTATTGGCTTTGTAGCAGCAGTCTTACTGTAACTTGAACTGGACTGTCATAATCCCATTGTATTTTCCTCGATGGAAGGCTATCTAATTTTAACTTTGAGATCTCTCCTGCTGATTGAAAAATCAACCACTTTGATAAATTTGAGACTTGAAAAAAAAAAATCAATATAATTCCTTCTGCCATTCTAGAAAAATCCATTGTTATGTTTCAACATGATGAAAACTGTATTGAATACCCAAAACCTCATGAGATAGCTTGATGCTTGACATTTTGTTTCCTTCCTCTTCAGTGTAAAGAGGCTCGATACCTCATTTAAATGTAATGTGAAAATGCAAGGTAGAGCTGAAACAAAATATTAACGAAATTGATGGGTTCTTCACACTATTCTTTTTGATGAGATAAAATAAGACTGCTCTTTTATTATCTCTTTGAAATAAAGTTGCTTGTATGATTATACTCTTAGTTTCAACAGCTCTCTTAATGACTGTTATGACAATATTTGAGAACTCTCATATGTAACTTGAGAGTGTGTCCTCTTTGTTATGTTGAGCTCAACCCTTGTGGGAGCCCATTTTACTCCACATATCTAATGAAATGATCACGAACATAATGAACCTGTTCCTACACAGTGAACAAACATGTTAGCAAAATAAAAGAAACTAAAAGCTCCTCTTTTCCTTATGCTCTTTGAATTGTTGTAATCATCTGATGGATGCTTGATCAACCGTATTCTATATTTTTGTTAGTAGCATAGGCATATGATAGGATTTGATTCACATTGCTCTAACAACATTTCCATCAACTTGCAAGTACGTTGGAGCTTGGAGCTGAAAGCTAGATCTGGAGCTGGAGCTCTCGCCACAACTGAAAACCTCAACTTGTCAATGATTTGTCATTCCAGGCAATGACGAATCACCTTCTACCCTATGCTTTCATTATTTTCAGTTGTATAGCTTACCTTTGCTTATGCACCATTTGTTTGATTGTAAAAATCAAAATGAGTTACTCCCACGGCTTGTGTGGGATTCTGGTTTATACATTATGAATAAAACAACAAACATTATGCAAACTTATGATATCATTTTGGAATGTTTTTTGCATAACATTACTGAAATTTACACTATAATAAAACAATGCACAATATGAGTACTTTAGCATAATTTTTTTGAACAACTCGTGTACCTTGGCTTGAATTTACAATTCAGCTCTACCTATTTGAGCTGGTACTGAAAAATAGGTAACAAATTGGTGACCTCTGCGGAGTGTTTTCCTGCTAAACACCATAGACCAGTTATGATGCTTATCCATTGGGCATGGAGTCTATTCTTGCTCTTAACTTCCCCAGAAAAACTCTGTAACTCAGCTTCAAACAACAAACTAAAAGAAACTACTGTAATTCTTTTTATGACAGAATCTGAAACCCCAGTGCAATGATTGCACTTTATTGAAAACAAAACAATGCTGAATGAAAATAAATTGCAATGAGCACTTATTGAAAACAAAATGAACTGAAAACTTAAACTACTATGTACAACAACAACTAAAAACTACTTAATAGCACTACTTGAGATGGATCTCGTTAACGGGGATTGGCAACACTTCTCCATCCAACCTTGAGAGCTGGAAAGCGCTATGCTCTTTCTTTGTTGTTATAATGTATGGGCCATCCCACATGGCATCAAACTTAGAATGTTTCCAAGCCTGCTCTTCAACTCATCCCATTTGAAAACTAAGTCACCTTCGTTGAAGACTCTTGTGACTGCTTTCCTATCGAATGCCTTTTTCATCTGAGAATGATGAATCTGAAGCTTTCTGAAAGCTTCTTTCTTGGTTTCATCCAACTCTGTTTACTTAGCCATCCTAACTTGCATTGGCTGCTCCTCAAGTAATTCCAATGAAAAACTTGTTGACCGTTTTTGTGTAACTCTATCAGCCCAAAGGGCTAATTTAATCTTGTCATGCCATGACCTTTGATTATCTTCAATTGTCTTTTTAATGATCTTAATCAGATTCTTGTTTGTCGATTATGCCTGTCAATTACCCTGGGGGTAATAATTGGACGAAGTGTTCAAATAAATGTTATTCTTTATTGACCAATTTGCCAACAAAGGCTAAAGAATTATCTAAAATAATAGACTCGGGTTTACCAAACCTGGAAACTATGTCTTGATAAAAATTTAGGACTGATGTTTCATTTGAATCTCTCAGAGCAACTGCTTCTGTCCATTTCATGAAGTAATATGTTGTTGTCAAGATCCACTTGTGCCCTGCACTCGATGGTGGGTTAATGAGACCGATGAAATCAAGTCCCCACTTTCTGAACAGTTGCTCAACCTGAATTGGATTCAGAGGCAGGGCTGCTAACTTCTGTTTTCCTACAAATAGTGAATATTTAGCACATTTTCTGACATAAGCATAAGCATCCTTGAAAAGGTCCAGCCAGTAGTACCCTGCTTTCATGATTTTCAAGGTTGTAGTACATGGTAGAAAATGACCTCCAACAGTTCCATCATGGAACTCCTCTAAGATTCTTTCAATCTGATCTGGGTTAATACATTTGAGGAATGCTCCATTGAAGTCCTTTTTATACAAAACATCATTTATTACTGCATAAGGAATTGCTTGCAATCTATAATACCTTTGTTTAGATTTGTCCATACCTTATGGGAAATCTCCAATATGCAAGTAATGGATCATTTGATGAATCCAATCTGTTGGAACAGTTGAAACAACAGGTTCCTCTTCATTATTTAGAACTGTTATGACTTCTTCATTGTTGTTATGCTCATTTTATGCAAGTTGTTCGCACAGTCCTTTACCTCGAACAAGCTTGGTAACCTTTATGCTGATATCGTACTCCATGACTTTGGTTATCTAGCCTGCGCGCTTGTCATTTATGTCCTTATTCAGCAAAAAATCTTTGACTGTTGGATGAGCTACCAGTAGATGTATTTTATTGTTAGACAACATATGTCTAAACTTTTTGAGACTCCCTACTACAGCAAGCACGTGGTTTTCAACAAATGAATATCTTGTTTCATAATCGTGCAAAATTTGACTAAAAAATGCAATGGATTGTTCAAGTCCTTGATCATTTTGCTGACAAAGCATGGCAAAAATTGTATCAACACTACCAAATGCATATAATATGAAATCTTTATCAAAGTTTGGATTTATTAGTGTTGGGGCTGCTGCAAGTGCCTCTTTAATCTGCTCAAAATTGTTCTTACCCTCCTTTGTCCAGCTGAACTGCATGTTTTTCTTTAGCATGGTTGTGAGAGGTTGCAGCAACGCTGCAATGTTAGGAATAAATCTCCTAACAAAGTTTATTCTTCCTAAAAATCTCTACAAACCCTTCTTGTGAGCAGGAAGTGGTAAAACCAGAATGGCTACAATGCGTTCTGGGTCAATAGTAATACCGTCCTTTGAAACAATGTAACCCAGAAGCTTACCTTCGTGAACATCAAAAATGCTCTTCTTTGGATTCAAAGAAATTCCATATTCTCTGCATGTCTCGAATATTTGTCAAAGATGACCAAAATGTTCATTTGCATTTTGTGAGAAAATAGTGATATCATCTAAGTAAACAAGAACAAGTTTATTTATCAAACCTTGGAGAGCCATATCCATTGCTCTCTGAAAGGTTGCACCTGCGTTTGATAATCCGAACGACATTTTTCTGCAAGCCATAGTACCCCACTTAGTGGTAAAGGCTATCTTATACTGGTCTTCTTCCTTAACCAATATCTAGTTATAACCTAAATATCCGTCCAGCAATGAGAACCTTTCTGATCCTGAAACAACCTACAATATCTGCTCCATTAAAGGCAATGGATAGTGATCCTTGAGTGAAGCTCTATTTAGATCACGAAAATCAACGCATAATCTTATCTGTCCGTTCTTCTTTCTGACGGGAACCAAATTTGATACCCAAGAAGTGTACTTGATTGGAAATATGATACTTCCTTCAATTAGCTTGTTCAATTATGTTTTCATCAAGTGTTCTAGTTTCGGATTCAGGGGCCTTTGTTCTGTTTGACTGGTTTTACATTGGGTTCCAGCTCAATTGTATGCTGAGCTAACTCAGGGTTAAAACCCTTCAGATCTCCATATTCCCAAGCGAAGATGTTGCTGAATTCTTGATAGAGTGAGATAAAATCCTGTTGTTCCTCCTTTGTATAGACTTTGCCAAGCTTGAGAAGCTTGTCTTTGAATATTTCTATCAGTTCATAATGTTCCTATTTTACTATCATGCTGGATTTATCTTTTCTAACCTGGTCATCAGTGTTAAAAATGGATTCAAGAGTCACCAAACCCTTTGGCAGTTTATTAGACTTCAATTGCATGATTTGATCACCATATTGCTGATCAAACTTGCGCTGGTTTCCAGCAGAAAACTCTGCCTCCTCCATGAGAAAATGGCATATATGTTCATCACTGTCAAAAATCTTCCAGCTTACATTATTATCAGGTACTGAAGGTCTAACAACTACCTTCACATATTGCTACACTTGCATGTTATGAACTTCAGCTGGGATGTCAAATTGTGATCCCATGGAAGCAAGTTTATTAGCGTTCTTATTCTGATTTCTAGGTATTGATTGCATATTAAACGCATCAAACTCTTCAATTAAGTCCCAAACACGACTTATACAGTTTCAGCAAATCATTCTTTGTTAAATTCAGATTTCTTACCTGATTTGCTATTAATTCAGAATCACCAAACACCTGTAAACACTTAATCTTTCTTTTTCTAGCCCACTCTAAACCATGTATCAACGCTTCGTACTCAACAACATTATTGGAGCAACTAAAAGCAAATCTAAAAGCTGAATAATACCTATCATTTTTAGGTGATATGAACACTGCTCCTCCACCAACACCAATTTTACTCTTGGATCCATCAAAGTACAGCTTCCAAAGCTGATCAGTTTGTTGTTCTAACTCTTTTTCCTCCTTGACCAGATTTGGAATGGTCATATCGGGCTCCTAATCATATAAACGCCCAAACCTACTTTGTCCATGAGACTGAACGGGTCAATCTCGTGATTCTCGTCTGCCCACTCATCTAAATTTATATCAGGTATGCCTTCTATAGGTACAATGGGGTTGAGGGTCATGGATTGATCCTCTTGATCATGGAAAGCTAGGTTTGCATTTATAGGATTTCGCACATAGGGCTCGATATGGTCTTTGGCCAGTGGTTCTGACTTAATGGTAACTCTAGTACTGTATTTGGTTCTAAAAAACATGTGAGACCAGTCTGATGATAGATAACCACCTAATTTTGTAGTAAAATCTCTAGACAAACAAATGGAAAAATAAGGTGGGAGATCGATAACATAAATTTCCTACGGTACTTGAAAATTCGGACATACATGCAATGTAAGGGGCAAGTTTTTGATAACTCCTACAGACTTAATGGTTGTGCCGTCTAACTGAACTAACCCTTTTGACAATGGCTCATACTCGAGACCTAACTTGTCTACCAGTTGTTTGGGCATGATTGAGCTGCTTGCTCTTGAATCTATCATGCAATTATGCACTATGCTATTACCAATAATTAGACTAACGTAAAAAGGTGGTGGTTTTACCTCTTGAGTTGACTGCCCCTTTTTTTTGTTTGAACTATTCGCAAGAACTCCTGGCTATTCTTTCTCTTTTTCGTCAAAAATGGAAATTTTGGCCAAAGCTTCTTGCAGACCCTCTTTCTACCCAGGCAAGTGTAACACATCCAACATAGTGATACTAATAGTCGCTTTCTTCATATGATCTACAATATTAAAGGTAGGAGAACTAACCTTATGCTGGGCTTTAGGAACAACAGTTTCCTTTTGCACTGGATTTGGTTGAGTTCTTTGCTGCTCTTTAACTGGTTCTGCTTGTTTTTGTTGTTCTTTAGCCATTTTAGGTTGCTTCCTTGGTAAAATTTGAACATTTGGTGAAAAAGGAAGCTGTGACTGCTCTTTATCAGCTACTGGAACTTGAAATTTTTGCTGAACAACTTGTTGTTTTACCTTATCAGCTTGTTGTTTATCACTTTTTGGCTGTTGTTTGTCAGAAACAGCTTGTTGTTTCAAATATGTTGCTCTTTTCTTGGACCTTGTGTTTGCTGCAATAGACGCATCTGACTGATTTTGACCTTGTACTTGATTCAATCTGCAAAATTTGTTGCCTTACCAATTCATCATGGCAACATCCATATCATTTTGTCACATTTGATCAGTTTGATCATTTGCATCTTTCACTGTATTTTTTGTTGCATCATATGTGCTCTATACCATAAGATCTTGATTAATCACTCCATTCATGCAAGTAGCCTGATTGTGGGGCTGATTACATGGGTAACACCATACATAATCGTGTGCTAAGTTTTTCTGAACTGGAACGAGCTCCTTAGATGAGCTAGCAGCATTTTGGTTTTGACTGTATTGTGGCATGGAATTGAAATTCCTACACTGTCCTAAATTCTCTGCCTGATAGGGTGGTCTGTTAGGCTAAAAAGGTGCTTGGTAAGGCCTGTAATTATGGGTTTGTTTCCTTTTTAGACTCACTAAATCATTGCTAACTGTGTGCAATAATTTGGCCATCTCTTGTTGATTATCTTTTAGCTCTTGGAACTCAGATTGCATTGGAAAAACACTATTTTGGACAACTGGTTGATAGCCTAAGGCTGGTTCATCTGGAATTGAGGCAATTGGTGGAAAATTAATTGGCATCAAAGGGTGGATATCTGGAAATATAGGCATAGGTGGCCTTGGTGCAATTTTACCAACCTGTATAAGGTTGTTTTATGCTCTAATAGCAATATCATAGGCTGCTGGTAGTGTTGAACCCCCCATTGACTAGATCATTAAAGCTATATCATTGTTTAATGACCTAAGGTAATACAAAAAAGAATGATCAGGAGTAAGTCTTACCATTACTAGAATCATATTCCAGGTTCGTTGGAACCTGCAGTTGAAATCCATCATTTGTTCTTGTGGCGCTCTCTTGATAGTTGTCATTTTCTCGACTAGAGATAGATGGTCAGATTTTTCTGAGAATTGCTTGGTCAACTTGTCTTCAAGATCATCCCATGTTGCAATAGTGTTAACTGATAAACCGTGAAACCATTGAAACACTTTTCCTTTGAAAGATGTTGCTAGCAGCCTCAGCGCAACATTTTCTTATGTAACATGGTGAACTCCACATAGCGAAGCCATATCTCTGATATGCTCGATTGGTGTTGTTTGATCTTCGCCAGTGAAAAAGGGAAAAAAAATTTGGTATATCATCATGTTGTGCTAGATTCAATGGGTTGCCTCATTGAATGGTGCAAACGCATGCGCTCTGGCCATCGGAGCTGTTGGTGGTCTAAAAATTGTAGCTTGCAGAATTGGCCCAAGTGATGTAGATTGTCAGTAGCTTAGTGAAGCTGAATGTGACCTTTGTTGCCTTGTTGATAATCTGCCTCTCCTTGATGTGTAAACAATTAGCTCTTTTCTGAAACTTCTGAAACTTGGAGATATTGACAAGTTTCTTAAAGGCCTTTCAGATATTCCATTTTTTATCCTTCCTCTTCTTTTTGGCGAAGACAATTGCAGATATTCGAACGGAGAAGAGCTTCTTCTCATCTAGATATTTCTCATAAGCTTTCTATTGATCTTCTTTGGATCTTGAACACGGAGTCACCAGGTACTTGATGTGTCTCTTCTAAAAAGCTGGTAACCTATTGTACATACCAAAACAACAGTTTGAATAATTAAATTCAGTCCCACCGGGCATGCCAAAAACTATTGTCAAACAGATTGTACCCGAATGCTTAAATGTTGAAATTCAGCAATCTGTTGAAACATTGGAACTAATTCCAAGTTGTGGGTAACCTATAAGGAATTAGACCTCCGGATTCTAGGTTGGTTCCTATGAATTTTTCTGATTAATATTTGGGTAACTTGTTGGGAAAAGGATAAAAGATTTAACTTGAATGCAGAACTATGAAACTTTAATTGCGGTGATGCTTGCACCTAAAAATGATGATCTAAAAGGCAGTTTGGTTCACAATTGATTCTTAATATATCTAATTTGCACATCAAAATCTGGACAGTTTGAACTCATATAAATGCTCCATACAAAGGCTCATAAAACTATCTTCTTTCAGAGGAAAAGAACAGTGTTCTCACAATTAAGAAAATAATCTTAAATTATGAACTTAGTGTATGACCTATGAATTAAACTTGAATGCATACATATACTTATGATTGAGACAGAAAGATAAAGGTTTCACTGCTGAAACACAATATAATTCGATCAAAAATTGAACACAAGAATGATGCCTGAAAGTTTGAAGGAAAAACCTGACACTATTGAAAAGATAAAAGGAAAAAATCCATGCAATAACCAAGGGTAACTTGTAAAACCTACTATTGTATTAAATTGAAATGATGTTGAGTTACAAATAATTCGCTTTGCAGAATGCAAAGGAGAAAAACAAGAATTAGGGAAAAATAGTTAAGTTTTTCCAATATATACAAAAGTCCTTGAAAAAGGCATGGAGATGGAATTGAAAGTCAACCTCAGTGAGAAAATGATAACTCCAAGGAAATTTACGAGCAAAAGCAAACATCTCTAAAAAAAGGAGTCAAAACCATGCAAAAATGAGTGCACGATGGTCCAAACTTGCTGTCAACTCATAACTGAAACATGGAAAACTTGAACTGAACTGAAAATCCCCGAAAAGGTGGGCCCAAGCATGTGAAAACCACCTCATTTGTGTCAATCTGCCCATGCCTAACACAAACTTCATCTTAGCCTTATTATTTAAGCATGATTAAGGATTAATCTTATGTTCATGTGTGCATCCAAAGGAGTTCAATTAATTAAATGATTTATAAGTTTATCATTTAACTAATTGACTTTACAAAAAACAATATCATGCAAACATATTATTTAGAGATTAAAAAAATTAATCCTCAGTCATGCTTAAATATCTCAAGTTTGTTTATTGGCGTTACTCGAAACATAAGGTTAATTGACTTAAAAGTCAATTGACCACGGTGGTGTCAAAAAATGAGAAGATTTAATAATTAAAACAATAATATAAAACCTAATCATTAAAACCTAGCAAGGTAAAGGCTCGACAACCCTAATCATCACTATCCTTAACTTTCAAGAGAAGCTAAGAGAGTAAAACTCTCCTTCAGTGGCCACCATGAGATAGGGTTTGAAGCTTGGAAAGCTTGAAGACTTCAGATTTTGTCTACTGTTGGTCGATTTTTTGCTCTCCACCCCTATTGATAATGTTCTACTCTGATCCGCCATGAAACCTTGGAAGATTGCTCGAGCTTCAGAGATCCATCATTGTTTCTACCTTTATTGTTGGTGAACTTCTTCGCATAGACCTGGTGAGTATTTTGTAGATGGCTCTCCTTATTGTAGCTTTCTTCTGTATATTTGAAAGATTTCATGACCTTGAAGGCCGTGGGCTTTGCATATTATTGGGTGCATTTCTCCTTTGTTGCTTTGGCCGCCATGGATATACTGGGCTCGAGCTAGAAATATGGTGCTCCAATGAGCCCTAGCCACGACTATTCCTCCTTACAGGTGTGACCTGGTAAGCTTTTGAACTCCATTGTATTTCTTTGTATTTCTGAAAAGAATGAAGAATTTCTTTCGAACATTAAAGGTTCTGTAGGTTCAACTTCTTTTTTTTTTATTTGAATCAGCCTCTGTAGCAAAATGGTGTCACATTTCTGAACAAAGCTTCTTTATGCAGGCTACCATTGAGATGGGTTAATTTCTCTGTGTATAACTCCAGCCATTTTTATATGCTTTGATTTTTTCTGTAATTTATTTCTTGAAACTTTCTGAAGCATCCTCCAGCTTCTACAACTGTGGCCTGCTATTTTATTCCTTTGGGTATCATTACTTTCTCCCCGCCAAGCATAAATATTTGTATAAATCTTCATTTGGCTGTGAGTTCTATTTTTCTCCATGGTGTACTTGTCTTGGTTCTTCTCTTCCCCATATCTTGTCTGTCATGTAAAGCTGCCATTAAAATTCATCCTTGCTGGGTTCAGACACCACCGTGCTCTCTTTACTATGGCTGTAGAATTTGTACATAATATATGGTCGGCCCTCATAGTTTCACAGGCACAACTGATCCAAATGTTGTGAATAGATTTGTGATGTTTTATAGCCTCCTTTGGTTGGGGTGTCTAATTTCACTATCGAGTAAAAGAAGACAAAAACCTTTTACATTCTTGAGATATTATACATCAATTTATACCCATGCTTTGAAATAAAATGGTAATATGAACTCCACCTACTAGAAAGCTTCCTCAATTAGAGTAACAATAATCTGATCACAACAATGTTTTTTTGTATATTATGTATTATCATTGCCATTGTGGTGGTCTTGTAGCATATCATCTTCTTTACTTCTGACTGAAGCTTCTGCTTTGATATTTTAGAAAGTCTCAAAAAGAACTTGATGGAATAAAGGACCCTTGACCTCTAGCACCCTCACCCTTATTCATTACTTGTTGCCTTTGAATAACTAAAATGACTTAGTTGTTGCTTCCTAAAATGAATGCCCTTGATACTTTACTGAAATATGCATTTATGACTATTTGTTATCATTTCACTTAGCATCTTCCATCTTCTGCATTTCTAAAAATATTCTTAAGAAAGCAACATTATCTTGACAGGATTCTATAATTGCGTTGACAAGGCTATTCTTTTGAGCTTACTGCTTGGAATTTTGAGATTACTATTATTGTATATGGCTGCCTCCTTTAGTGTTCATGAGCTGGGCTAGTGTGAAAGGATATGAGCACAAAAACATCCTTCTTAGCACAATCACTTAAAAACCATGGCACCTTTGATTTTTATGACTGTCTTATTCCACATTTATCGGCTTTGTAGCAGCAGTCTTACTATAACCTGAACCGGATTGTCATAATCCCATTGTATTTTCCTCTGTGGAAGGCTATCTGATTTTAACTTTGAGATCTCTCTTGCTCATTGAAAAATTAACCACTTTGATAAATTTGAGACTTAAAAAAAAAAAATCAATATAAATCCTTCTGTGATTCTGGAAAACTCCATTATTATGTTTCAGCATGATGAAAACTGTATTGAATACCCAAAACCTCATGAGATAGCTTGATGCTTGACATTTTGTTTCCTTCCTCTTCCTTGTGAAGAGGCTCGATACCTCATTTAGATGTAATGTGAAAATGCAAGGTAGAGCTGAAACAAAATATTAATGAAATTGATCGGTTCTTCACTCTAATCTTTTTGATGAGATAAAATAAGACTGCTCTTTTATTATCTCTTTGAAATAAAGTTGCTTGTATGATTATACTCTTCATTTCAGCAGCTCTCTTAATGATTGTTATCACAATATTTAAGAACTCTCGTATGTAACTTGAGAGTGCGCCTTCTTTGTTATGTCGAGCTCAACCCTTGTGGGAGCCCATTTTACTCCACATATCTAATGAAATGCATGAACATAATGAACCTGTTCCTTCACAGTGAACAAACATGTTAGCAAAATAAAAGAAATTGAAAGCTTCCTCTTTTCCTTATGTTCTTTGAATTTTTGTAATCATTTGATGGATGCCTGATCGACCGTATGCTATATTTATGTTGGTAGCATAGGCATATGATAGGATTTGATTTGCATTGCTCTAACAACATTTCCATCAACTTGCAGGTGTGCTGGAGCTTGGAGCTAGAGCTATCGCCACAACTAAAAACCTCAACTTGTCAACGATTCGTCATTCCAGGCAATGACGAATCACCTTCTACCCTATGCTTTTGTTATTTTCAGTTGTATAGCTTACCTTTGCTTATGCACCCTTTATTTGATTGTAAAAATCAAAATGAGTTACTCCCACGGCTTGTGTGGGATTCTGGTTTATACATTATGAATAAAACAGCAAACATTATGCAAACTTATGATATCATTTTGGAATGTTTTTTGCATAACATTACTGAAATTTACATTGTAATAAAACAATGCACAATATGAGTACTTTAGCTGAATTTTTTTGAACAACTCGTGTACCTTGGCTTGAATTTACAATTCAGCTCTACCTATTTGAGCTGGTAGTGAAAAATAGGTAACAATACCTTTAAATTGGTTAAGGCATTAGGATTCTCAGAAGCATGCATGGACACCACTAAGAGTATAGTCATTAAGGCTTATGACAATGAGGAAATATCATCCAAGGGAGTTGTTACACTCCCTATCAAGATTGGCCCTGCAGTTACGGACACTAGCTTCCAAGTCTTAGATCTCACCCTTACATATAACCTTTTGTTAGGTTGACCTTGGACACATGCAATGAAAGCCGTACCTTCCACATATCACCAATATCTTAAATTCCCATATAATGGCAGTGAGATCATGATTGATGGTGATCCAGATCCTTTTCAATATTGCACAAGCCTATGTGAAATACCACAACGACAAGTGCCAGTTAACCAAGAGGCTTCATCCTCCACCTTATCCCTTTAGGTTGATCCATCAACTCTTACCAAGTCCATTTCATCACAACCACCATCATCCACTCCTAAGGTCGAGATCCAAGACAAGGGTTGTGGAGAATATCACATGAAGGCATCCTATTGTGTCAGTTAGCTAGTTCCACATAAGACATATGGTTTACCCATAGCAGATAGGAGACAATCCGTAGTCACATTTCATGTTCCTCCTACAATGACATTGACAAAATGGGGAGAGTTAAGTGAAGAAGTTGTGGACCAAGATGATATTACCTCCTGGTTGTACTAGGAAGACAATGAATACCCTTCACCATCTATTTAAATAGCTAAGGATCAATATGGAAAAGGCTTTATGATAATGCAAAGAAAAGGCTATGGCAAACATAGTGGGTTAGGATTGCATCAAAATGGAAGGACTGAACCAATCATTGTCTCACCAAGAACAAAAGGACTAGGGCTAGGGTTTCAACTGATTAGAATTGGCATTCTGAGTACTTCATCGCCATTACAAGAGGAAGTAAGTGCTTCTAAAGAAATTGAGATATCTCATGAACCACTTGACCCAGTTTATGATGACTCGCCTGAATCAAGCAACTACAAATGAGACTCCCTTTCCTCCACCAACATAATGGACCGAGACAAATTGTTTGGCGAACTTGATAAAATGCTACAATCCACACCAACTCCATCTAGTCCTCATCCTAAAAAGTCTTTATCAAAAGAAGAATGGCTTAAGCTTTACTATTGGGAAACCCTCAATCCTGCATCTTGGGCACCTGACGAACTATCTTCTAATGACCTAACCCTTACAGTTGTACCAAAACCAAGTTTACCTGCCTCTAGGAAGAAGAACAAAAAGGAGTTAGTCCAAAACTTTTGTGACCATGTCAACCACTCTATATTCACCTTGTTAGCTTCCACATTTGATAACTCCAATGATGACATGCCCCTCATATATCCCCAACTTATCGATTGGTATCAACAAGGTACACCCATCTTATACATATTCAAAAATGACGAAGCGATAGCTGAGTTCATGGGACTTCGAGAAGGCATACCAAGAGGGGATCATAAAGTTGGCTTTACCATAGACTTGGATGAAAAAGCATATTTTGGGGAGTCGGTTTCCACCTCTAGTCGCAAAAATGAAAATAAAAAGAAAAACAATGAAAATGATGAAAATGACAAGTCCCTAGGTGAAAACAGAAAGGTGCCTTTGGAGGAAGAAATAGTAAAAATAATGGATGTATTCGAGGGCGAAAACCTCTTTGAGGCACCCAAGGATGGAGGTTTGAATATTTTCCCCATTGCTCAGGAAATATCACCAATGTTAGTAGAAGATTTTGTTGAGATCAACATAAACACAGAAGAAAACCCTCAAGTAATATATTTTGCTGCATCTTTGACAGAGACAGAACAACTTGAGTTTCGAGACTTCTTCACAAAGAGATAGATAAACTTTGCATGGTCATATGCAGACATGCCTAGGCTAGATCCAGATCTAATATTGCACCATCTACCATTACAGCCAAGTATTAATCCCGTCAAACAAAAGCTAAGAAAGATGCATCCACAAATCGCTCTACTAGTCAAAGCAAAACTTAAGAAACTATTGGATGTCGGATACATAAGATCCATAGACTATGCAGACTGGATTTCAAATCTTGTGCCAGTGACTAAACCAACTAGGGGCATCCACATTTGTACAAACTTTAGAGATATCAACAAGGCGTGTCCTAAGGATGACTTCCCTTTGCCAAACATTGACATGATAGTGTACCTTATAGCAAGATACGAGATGCTATCCCTCATGAATGGTTTCTCTGGGTATAACCAAATCAAAATCACAGCTCAAGACCAACACAAGACAACTTTCTCATGTTCGTGGGGAACATACTACTAGAATGTTATGCCTTTTTGGCTCAAAAATGTGGGAGCTACGTATCAACATGCAATGATGACTATTTTCCATGACCTTGTACATACTCTCATGGAATATTATGTCGATGATCTCATAGCTAAATTAGTAACTAGGGCAGATCATTTGAATTTTCTAGACAAAATATTCCAAAGACTAGAAAATTACAAAGTCAGACTAAATCCAAAGAAATGTGTCTTTGGAGTGAAATTAGGGAAACTTCTAGGATATATCATCTCTAGAAGAGGCATTGAAGTAGACCCAACAAAGGTAAAAGCTATCATAGAAATGCCTCCCCTAGCCAACATTGGTCAACTAAGAACACTATAGGGAAGACTACAGTCTATTAGGTGCTTCATAGTCCAACTAGCAGACAAAATACATTCATTCCAATATTTTCTCAAGAAAGGAGTACCATTTTTATGAACACTCGAATGTCAGGAAGCTTTCTAGTAGATCAAGGATTATTTGCTTGCTCCACCTATGTTAATGCCACCTAGAGATGATAGACCTTTGATACTTTACATTTCAATAACTCAGTCAGCATTAGGAACTCTTCTTGCACAAAATGATGATCAAGGTCATGAAAGGGTAGTGTACTACATCAGTCATACCTTGGTGGGCTATGAACTAAACTACAACAACATAGAACGTGCCTATCTTGTGGTAGTCTTTGCTGCTCAAAAACTTAGGCACTATATGCTCAACTGCCAAACCATGATGGTCGCTAAGATTGATCCTCTAAAATATCTCCTAAGTAAAGGAGCATTAACAGGCCGATTGGCTAAATGGGTGATGATACTTAGTGAGTATGACATCCAATGTGTGGAGAGAAAAGCTATAAAAGGGGAAGTAATTACAGATCAGTTAGTGGATGCACCCATGAAGGCAAACCATCCTTTAGTGGCAGATTTTCTTGATGAGTTTATCTTCAAAGTTGACACTCGAACCAAATGGAAATTATACTTCGACGGGTCACATACTATTCATGGTTTAGGAGAAGGTATACTATTTGTTACACCTCAAGGCGATACTATTCCAAAATCATTCAGAATTGATTTCTCTTGCACCAACAACATAGCGGAATATGAAGCCTTGGTGACAGGACTAAGAATGGCAACCCCATGGAAGATTAAGAGTCTACATGTTTATGGGGATTCTCAACTAGTAGTCTAGCAAGTAAATGATGATTATGAAACTAAAGATGAGAAACTTGCCCCCTACAAGCACATGGACGACAGTTTCAAGCAGTACTTTGATGACATCACCTTTCAACATATACCACGCATTCAGAACAAGGCAGCAAATGCTATGGCAACCATGGGTTCCTTATTGGATATTCCTAGCAACGTGCCTAAATTCGAGTTTTTGGTCGAACAACTATTCATCCCTACCTATGATGTCCTCAATTATGTGATGGTGTGTATGATTGTTGGTCCTACTTCCCCTTGGTACAAGGACATATACGACTATCTAAATGCCCAAATCTTACCTTTAGACCTATCAAACAACCAATGTAGAACCTTTATCCATAAGTCTACCAAATACATCATCATCGGAGATACCCTATATAGACATACCTTAGATAACACCTTAATGAGATGTCTCAATGTGGAATAAGCACAAGCAACCTTACGAGTGGTACATGAGGGTATATGTGGATCCCATTCTAGCGGTCCTACTTTAGCCCACAAGATTATGATATTAGGTTATTATTGGCCTATAATGGAAAATGACTCATATGTCTTTGTCAAGAAATGTTGACAGTGTCAGATACATGGAGATTTGATACGTGCGCCAGCGCAGGAGCTTCATCTGATTAATTCACCATGGCCATTTTCCCAGTGGGGACTTGACCTCATAGGTAAGATATACCCTCCATCATCCAATGGCCATAAGTTCATCATAACCACCACTGAATACTTCACCAAATGGATTGAATCTATTCCCATGACATACATCACCGGCACACAAATATCCAAGTTTATCCTAAACTACATAATTTGTCAGTATGGTGTACCTCAATCCATTATCACGGATAATGGTCGTCCATTCAAAAACCAAGAAGTCTTCCATCCCATATCCAACATCATTTTTCCACTCCATATTACCCACAAGGGAACGATCAAGCCGAGGCATCTAATAAAACCATTATCTGAATCCTCAAAAAGAATGTCAATGACGCTGTTGTGACTAGCATTTATAGCTTAATCCTGCCTTATGGGCTTACCGTACAAGCATCTGTACTCCCACCGATTCCACTCCATACTCCCTAGTATTCAGATCTGGAGCTATCCTACCTATTGAGGTTGAAATTCCTTCCCTAAGGGTATCCTTGAGAGGTCATATTGATGATGAAGAGTACCGTGTATCCAGATTACATGAGTTAGAATTCCTAGACGAACCAAGACAGTAGACACTAAATCATTTGCAAGCATATCAAAATCATCTTCGTCACAACTATAATAGGAAAGTTCTAAATTGACAATTTGACATTGGAGATTTGGTCTTAATGGAGAACCCCAAGAATCAAGTTGAATGAGAAAAACTAGGTAAGTTTGAATCTAACTGGTTAGGGCCCTATATTGTCACAAAATCTTTTGGATCAAGAGTGTATCAACTCTCTACCCCTGAAGGAGAACCACTTTTGTCACCAATCAACAACCTTCATCTGAAGAGGTTCTATGCATAGCTTCTAAGAAATATATCTTAAAAATAAAATAAAAAGAAAAAGAAAATTGTTACCTTGATGAAAACCTAGCAAACAAGCGTCTTTGTAACACCAAAAAAAATGAAAAATCAATAAAATAGTAAAGAGAAATAATCCATCCAATAGTGAAAACCACTTCGGTGGCACTATGGATAAGTACCATGGTGAAAACTTGGAAAATAGGTGTCATGTGTAGTTGAATTCGCTCCTTCATCTACCATCATTCCAATCAAACTTTTCACTATCACTCAAAATAAATGGTTGTCTTATCCATTACTTGGAACGATTGGCATCAAGTCCACTTTGTCTCCCCACTCCATCCGGTATGTCTTATTCCCGATTGGGGAAAATCCTTAACCTATGTCATGTGGACCTTGTACATAGCATTACACCGTCAGAAAATATCTTGAAAAAAGAAGCTCAAAAACATCATAAAATGTCCTGAAAAAATCCAAAAACATAAAAAACTCCAAAAATAGAGTAAGATTCAGTCATGTCAAGTCAATCATAGACATAGTCAAACTATGTTACCTCTGTGACTGGACGTAGGCATGACCATTAGTTGATGTGCCCCTGGGGCATTATGTCTGTCTGTCTAGGTATCTCACATCTCACACATAAAATCATGACTCTTTGTACATGTCAAAGTCATTGGTCGTGTTGAACTATGAGGTCTTTGTGTGTACAACATAGGCAAGGCTATCAATCGATGAGCCCCTGAGGTCGCACTAGGTCAGTCCAACAGGGTTTATCACATTCACTATCACACATGTTTCATATCATCAACTTAAGTACATATTTTCAATCAGTTATGCCAGTTAAAGTTTGGTCGAACTACGAGGTCTCTGCATGTACAATGTAGGTAAGGCTATCAATCTATGAGCCCTCAAGGCCACACTAGGTCAGTCCTTTAGGGTACATCATCTCAAGTCATACACTGTCAACACATACACACTCATAATAGTCAGGACATCAAAACAAGTCATGCATCAAGAAGGAAAACATGTCAAAATTGTCATCAAGTCAAAATCAAGCACATTGTAAAAGTGATCAACTTATATCTTAGCAAGATATGTCTTTCTTGTCAATGAACATCGTCAATCATCATAGCCTCATGTATCTTGTCACATCAACGACATCAGGCTCAATGTCTTATATGGAATGTGTCTTTCTAAAACCAGGCTTTGTAATGCCTTACACAGATAGTCACAAAGTCAAAACCAGACTCAACGTCTTATACGGTATGTGTCATCCCTCGCATTGAGCTTTATCGAACATCAAACAATTACACAAGATCAAGTTCTAGAAAATACTTTTATTGGATTTTTGACTTTATATCTTATTTTGTCTTATCTTTTTATCAATTTGTGCATGAGTCTAGTTACTAGCTTTCTCAAGGATGTCCCCTGAAGGATTTAGAGAAGCAAGGATGTCTTAGGACTCTTTTTCTTTGATTTTTATTTGTCAACTATCTTTTAAAATATTTATTTTGAGTCATGTTACTAGTTCCTCGGGGATATCCCATGAAGGATTTAGAGGAGAAATGGCATCTCATGACCCGTCTTTTATTTGTTTTTTTTTTGTGGTTTTTCTAGACAAAAATATTGGGGCAATCTTTCCTTTAGTATGAGTTAAGACACTCGTTGTCTACGACTGTTTATTTTTCGTAGATGGATGACTTTGTACACTATGGCCTATCTCATATCATGGTGTGTACTATCCATTTGTGTTAGTCCTCCCCAATGATGATAAAATGAAAAGTTTAGTATATATATGGAAAAATATCGAAGATCATATGTCCTTTCAATCAACCTTCTTTGTTTCTTACTAACATTTTGAAATCATCCATGCTAACATTTCTCCTATCCGACATAATGATAGAGTCCTATGACACAACAAAAAAAATAGATAATCTGCATATGCATACATTCTATAAGCATTATGTAAAACATGTCGTATGTCTATATATAGTACATCATATAGTTATGTTGCATTTAAAACAATTAGGAACATTAGACATCTCCATTACATATCTAGGAAAATCATGGCGTAACAGGCATTCAATCATCATAAGGTACATAATAAAAATATTACATGTACATAACTATCACATGTAGATAGCATTGTATATATAACATTGCATCCCATTATCATAAAGTACATTACGTCCATCATCAATAGAGTCATCGTAACATCATAGACTGCATAAACACATCATAGACTACATAAACACATCATAATGTAGAAATGATCATCCATAACATGTATATATCAGATAAACAATAACATCTCATAGAAACATAATCATATAGGAAAAAAATGAATCATCATAAATAGAACTGCATATCATATGAAAATCCACAAAAAATAATATATATATTGCTCAAAATAACATGTGTCACAATACAATGTCAGAATGTATCAATAAATAAAAATGAGCTTGCAAGCTCTATGACCAAAGTATACTGTCTACAAATATAAAAATGTCAATGAGTCCCACTACTGCTACTCCCATGTGGCGAACATGGAGGAAACTATCTCGGAGGTACTCTCTATGAGGTGGAAGGCCTGTCATATGGACCTATCCTCGGTGGTCCTACCACACCCTCTATGCTCTGTGTCCTAGTCTGACTCCTGCTCTGTGATCTCTGACTGCGTGCCTCAAAAAAGCTAGGACCTCATCTCTCAGCTGGCACCACCGACTCATACAGATCCCTGTAATATGAATCCCTCTCCACTTCTCTAACTAGCTCATGAGCGAAACCATCAAATGATGTACCATTGCAGAGGCGTGTAATCTCCGTAAACTATTGCTTTGTCTCCTGCCTCCAAGCTGCTGCCTGATCTCTCTCCATCTGTAGGGCATTCCGCTCTGCAGTAACCACTCTCAGTCTCCTCCAATGACTCCCTAGCACTGTCTCTAGGAGCCTCCCCATCCCGCCTCCCCTCTACTATCCTATCCTAGAGCTCTCTCTCATTCTCCTCCATAGGTATCTCCTCCTCAACATCATCCTATCCATAACCTACAAGTATGCCAAGGGGATCAATGTCCATGTACTGTCTCTCAGCCTCCTCCTCTGCGTGCTCCTCAATCTCAACCTCCCTGTCAATCTCAACCTCTGCATGCTCCTCTACTACTGCCTCCTTAGCAGCATGCTCACCTCCAATCTCATGCTCTCCTCCACCCCCGAGGTCCAACATCGGTACGTCCTCTACCTCAACCTTGCGGATAGGTGATAATCCACCTACCCAACCACCTCTCCATCCTCTTTGACCTCGTCTCCCGCCTCTACCACCACCACCACCTCTACAATCATCACCACCATCTCTGCCTCTAACTCTACCACCACCTTTGCCTCTATGCCTCCCTCTTGGCACTGTCCCTCATCTCTCCACTAGTGTCAGTTGATCCAGATCTGTGTATGGCACAAGATGATGTGCTACCCACTAGGTATCATATGCAACGGTAGTTCCAGGATCCATTGCTCCACCCCTCCATCCCCACTATAATGGCTATAAAGCTTGAATATCTTCCTCTGCATTAGAAATTGGTATCATAAGCCCCCACTAAGGAACCTCTCTAGATGATCGAGCAAACTCTTCTCGTCCTCTCGGCTCATCCTACACCTCACCAAACTTTCTCAACATACAGTCTGTCAGATATCTCTCTATGATGTGTACACTGGAAACAGTCCTCCCAATTAGGTACTGTGTCTCTCGACAGTAAGGAAAATGCCTGTCCTCATCTGACCATCGCTCACAATCCATGTACAATCTCCATATGAATTGAACCAAGGTGTCCAAAGCATGTCTCCAATATCCAATATCTCCCACATGGCTCTATGTGATGTTTCCCGCATAGCGAAAAACATAAGGAGATCTCGCCTCTTGATTAGTAGTAACAAGAGGACGAAATACAACAATATGTTCCCATGCCCAAACCATGAGAAGAGTAGCCCTGTAGCTCATCGACTGCGCATCTCTATACGCTATATAATGCAAATGGAAGTAAAACATAGCTAATAGACAAGGACCCCAAGCATATACAACCTATCTCTCAAGCATCCCCAGTAACATCTCCCCCCAACCAACAAGAAATCCATGACCCCAATGGTCAAGAAGAACTATCCTAGCAATCAAAGAACATAATATACACTCTATCCGCTCATACCTATCTGCTAGCACCTGTCATCTAATCTCGTAGTGCTCTATGCCAAATCTCCTAATATCATCATATATGTAAAATCTACTAATCTCACTAAAACCCCTATGGGTATCATACAAAACTCTCTCTCCTTTGATAGGTAATCTAAGGATCCTATACACACCCTCCAACATGATAGTTGCCTCTCCAGTAGGAAAATGAAACGACGAAGTCTTCGAATGCCACCTCTTGCATAGGGCAGTGAGCATACCTCTATTTTCCCGAATAGTGGTTATGGTGCATACATGATGAAGTCCCAGTCTCCATAATAAGCGAATCTTTGTGCTCACTAACTAATCTCTGAGCTTGAAAGTATCCGGTCATGAATCCTGAGTATAAATAGGATCTAGAATAACCTACAAAGGGCATTCAAACAAGGTGTCAACGTCAAATCATTCCAATTTTCTATCAATTTTTTTTTCCTAAACTTTGATAGCCAAATGTGGCTTTTTAAAAAATATATGTGGTGCACATTTCATATGCGTCATTCTTATTTTCAAATGTGGTGCATTACCCCACATGCGTCGAATATAGAAGCATATGTGTTTCAACTTGCAAATGCGTCTCAAAACCAGACAATTCAAACAAACAGACAAATGTGTGCAAATAACTACACATGCATTGCATTTCATTTCCTATCTAATATGCAAATGCGGTTCATTTTAGAAAATGTGTTCCATGAACCAACATGTGCCTATCCTATTCACATATGCAATGCATTCAATCACATACGGTGCATTAAGTTTCAAATACATATATTCCCTAAAAAGGCCTAACAATGCATAGGCGTGATTTCACATATGCATCGTATCATGTGCAGATGCATCATATACGAATGCATATGCGTTGCAAAAATAGTGATGCATTTTCAAAAATAAATTTGAATGCCTAAAACTATGTGCAAATCAAAAATTCAAGAGATTGTTTCAAGGTACATACTGGGGGTTCCACGTTGGCTAGTCGTCGGAAGGTCCAAATCCGATATCCGCTATGGTGGGTGTACAGTATGAGAGATATTTCGCCGAGAGCTCAGAGCAAAATCTTCAATTCTTCAACTCTATGGGGTGCAAATGATTTGAATTTCACACTAATTTCTATTTATACCTAGGTTTAAAATGGAATTCCTTTTGACCTTGTCTATTGGTCACATCAACTTCCATCTTCAATCGACCCATACATGTCCCTAACACTTCCAAATTCAATTCTGTCAACTCCATAGCATTTCTGGCCATCAAATTGACTTATCGGGAATATTTCCTATTTTTTTTTGAAATTTTTCAAAAATTTGTCAATTTTCCCGAGGGGGCATACCCTAACCTATTTCATACTGGGGCACATTTGGGGCATTTTTTTAACGATTTTATTTGACACAACGTGATAAATGACATTGTATCAAAGAGGGGCAAACTGTAGACACTGAAAATTGGTCTACGCTTGTGAGTACTGCTTTTGACATAATTTTCTAATGTCCATGGTGATGATTAAATAATGTTAATTATTTAATTATTTCCTAAACACATCTTTCTTCTATTAATTAAATAACCTTTTAATTATTTGATTAATTCATTATGACCCTTATTCAACTCTAATTAATTAAATAAATCATATTTATTTAATTACATTGCTAATTAATGAATTCCCTTTTTGAATTAAATAATTTATTATTTAATTTTCCTTTTATCATATTTCGACTATAATTAAATATTCATTTCAAATTATTTAATTATTCAATTAACCTTTTCAATCAATTAAATAAATTATTATTTATTTAATTAAATCATTTTAATTTCGAATGTTGAATTAAATTAACATTTAATTCTTAATTAATTGTTTCTGTCACATTCTTCTATCATCTACTTATCTAATTATTCACTCACCATCTGACTCGAGATCTATTTAAATCTATCAGTTATCTCAAGATTCAATATCTGATTGTCTTTGCGAAGAGACTCTCTATCACAACCAGTCAATTAACTAGTTCTAACTCATATGCATGAACATATTTTTTAATTAAATATCTTTATTTAATTAATTAATTCATGTGTGCATTCAAACAGATCATTCTCCGAGTTCTAACTTTATCCTTTTCATTCAAAGTCTAATTCTTCTATTTTCGAAGACTTGCAACTGAAGATTAAATCATTTATTTAATCTTGAACTCCTATTCATTCTATTTTTGAACAGTCTTAACACCAAATTAAATTATTATTCTAATTTAATCTTTATCCTGTAGAATTTCCCAACTCACGTTCTAACTGACATAAAACTCACATCGCATGAAATTCAACAATCTTGATCGTTGATCTCTCTTTCGAATCTGAGTCGATCGTTCGAAAACCCATTTTCTATAAATTGCCTAACTTTTGCCATTATTCCTCCTCTTGAAATCAATACACTTTTTGAAAGAAATTAATCTTTGATATTTTGCTTAGACATACATCAAGGATATGCTTGCATACATACCAAAAATCTGAGGGCAAGAATACCGACATGGCAAAATGGAGAAGGACAATCAGGATAATTAGAGGAAATGGATTGATATTCGGTGAGATTGTTTCATACATTGCTTTATTTTCTTTTTAGTTTATTTACCTTGTTCTTTGTTGTTTGATTTAGATTTATGCATGTTTAGATTATATTTAACCATCTTACTATGCAACGCTATTTTATTCTAAGTTACACAATGTAAGTGTAGTTCCTATTTTGTTCTGTGTGGACGTGTATATTGTAAATGTATATTAGATATGAGATTTGTTTAACTAACTTACTATTTTTACTCCCTTTGCCTTAGATTAATAGTTGTGTTTCCTTTCTATACAAGGTAAGTGTAGTTCCCAGTTTGTTGTGCCTATATATGTCTATAGTGTACATGCCTATTAGATACAAAATTTGTTTAACTCTTACTTACTTTTTTAATCCCTTTGCCTTATTTCCTATTGTAGTATATTCATAGATTTATAGTTGTGCTTCCATTGTATACAATGTAAATGTACTTCCTAGTTTTTTGTGCATGGATATGTCTATAGTTATATTGTGCATGCCTATTAGATATGAGATTCATTGAATTATTGACTATTGTTCATCCCCTTGTTTTTTTCCTTCACTAGAGTCATAGGTTAACAGTTTCAATTCACAATTTGCGGTGAGATTATATGTATATTTTGTATATGCCTGATTAATAGTCTTGATCTGTATATATGTATTCCTATGTTTGTGAGATTTTTATAGTATTTCTAAATGCCAATGCAACAAACTAAAAAAAAAACATAAACAAACTAATTAATCTTCTATTTGAGCATCATTGTCATCTTACACAAAGAAAACTATCATTCAATATGAAAATTCCTATGTATGATTATTTGAAGAATTAAATATATGCTTTTCTTTCCTTCGGTAGTATGGTTTTGATTGTACTTATTCTATGCAAATGACTAAGGCAAATGGAATGGTAACCCATGCTACAAAAAAACAACAAAAAGAGCCATGACAAGGTTTCCATCCCACAAAAGAGGTGTTATATTTCCCCAAAAAGAAAATCCTCTAATTGATGCAAACATCAATCCACAACCTGTTGCGCCAATAGTAGAGGTTACTACACCTCGAAGACTGCATTATGAGATTACTGCACCTGAAATACCACAAAAGGTAACAATGCAACAATGTCTATGGTCAATAGAGGACATGACATGGGCACTCCATGATGTAGATTAGAACGACATCCATAAGGGATGCTTCAAAAAAATGGAAAATTCCAACAACCATGCTAATCCAAATGGTTAGGCAACCTAACAACCATGTTTAAGAAAGGTCCTCCAAATATCCTCACTGAAGAGGAAGAAATTCTAATTGTCAAATGTGCAAAGAAATGGTTATGGTAGGCCATGGCCTTGATATTATCAATCTTAAGGTAAAGGTTTCCTAGATTTGTGAAAGTAGACCCAACCCTTTCAAGAATGAGCTCTCGTAGAAGTTTAGGTGGACTGGTTTCAAGAAGTGACATCCAGAACTGACGTTGCAAAAAATTGAAGGCCTAGAAAAATATAGGGCACTAAACCTTAGACCTATTGTTGTATCTGCTTTCTACAAGAAATTTCGTGCAGCATATGATGTAAATCCATATGGTCCTCATCATATTTGGAACTGTGATAAAATTGGTATACAAGAGAGAAAAAATGGGGCCATGAGGGTGTTGGCTAGAAGAGGTAGTAGGAACGTGTCCTACATTATTCCAAAGATAAATGAATGGATAATCATTCTATGTTGTGTTAGTGGTGTCAGGCGAAGCATTCTAGGGTTTTACTTGTTTAAGGGGAAAAATCACTTAAATAATTGTGAAGGAGGGGGTTCACTACTCCTAATTCCCAAGATGAATAGGGTCTAAAGGGAGTGAAATTCCCTCGGTCACCTCAAGACTACCTCAAGCTTAACCAAAAGAGACAAGATGAAAGAGGTTACAAAAATGTATTAAAAATAGAGTTTCAGGAATGGTAACTAGTAAACAACTTTGAGGACCAAAATAGAAAATTGTAGAGATTTTTGAGATAGATAGAGAATCTCTCAACCAGAGGATGTTTACACGTGAGTGGGATGTAAGTACAACACATTTTCATCTTAGGGACTCACTGGTGTCTTGTACAAATAGAGAACTAAACCTTGGTACAAAATTGAAAGAATCTACTTAGCTATTCAAAAACTAAGGTCTATTTAACCTATTAATTTAACAGAAAACAAGAATATGCAAAAAAGCTAACAAGAAGAATAATTTACAAGGAAAGAGAGATCTCAACTTACAAGAGGTCTTATGCTCATGAAACCTCCAATAAGCTCCTCACAAACAACCTACACAAGGTAGATGAGGAAAAATGTTGGGGCTATTTTGGGGCTTGCCTCAGTCAAATCCCCGTTTTGGTGTTCCCACCTCCACAAACAACCAAATAGATAGAGAGAATAAAAGACATGAAGTAAAGTAGACACAAAGTGATTAAAGGAAACCTTGCTACAGAAGAGAATCTGTATAAGGAAATAGACACCAAGGTGATAGAAGAAAACCACACTATGGAGGAGAACCTATATCACAAAATATAGACATAATAGATTATGCTGGCAAATTGAAAAGAATCAAGAGAGTGTTACCAATAGTCTATGGCTACCTCTTGGCTTGATAGACGTGATGTTGAGTGCTTGTAAGAGAGATTTTGCTATTGGTGAGACTTCAATCTAGTAGAGCTTCACCATACAGATATGATGTAGAAGAGAAGAGCAAGGAGAGAGCAAGTTGGAGTGATTTCAAGTGAGAGTGTTGTAAATGAGAGTGAAAATGTGAGTTTTGTGTAGTTCCATGGGCAACAAGAGTTGTTACACTCAGAATCCTACCATGATGACACGTGTCACAAGAAAAGACTTCCAAGATTCCTCTTTTGAAATCGTAAAGTACGGGAATGCTAGTGCACTATGCAGATGTCTACATGTGCAGAGGCATCCAACTCATAATTTGATGAGAAACAAGGTGGTGGACTATTGTCGCTTCATCATTGGTCCTTATGGAGTTGAAATCACAAAATTCTGATTCATAAAGTTATTTTCATAAATGCAGCTAGGTGTCATAAATGTGAGGGGGAAAGTACACAAATATGAAATTGCCACAGGGTGTAATTTTATGACATTATATTTTGCCCCCACTTTAGTGAGCTGAATTTTGAGAAAAATCAGCTACACTAAAGTAGAAAGGAGAACATTAGTATGAGCCTAAAAATTTAAAAAAATTATGGATTTGTGTGCCAAAAAGATACTGTAGAGGTTGTAGAGGTTGAATAGGTGGATATTGACGATGCCTACAATGGTTGAGCTCAACGAGAAACTACAACATTCGACATGAAGTTCCATTTTGCAAAACTCAAATTTAGGTCAACTCGAAAATCAAAAGAAGCTACAATGGCAAGAAGAATGCTTAAGAAAAATTCACTGGTTCGAAAGAAAAATATGATGAAGAGGTGAGTATATGCCCCTTCTTGTTTTTTCCCCTAGTTAGGTGGGGTAAAAATAGGAAAAATGATAGGATTACAATTGCTAGGAAAAAAGGGCCTCGGGGGGTCTATATATACTCGAGTGGGCCCCTATAAGGGTCATTTTTACTATTCACCGCGAGCAATTTGTTGAATTTGATGAGAGAAAAGTCAGAAAAATACCTTACAAATGAGAGTTGAGGAGCCTAAGATCGAGCAACTGCACTGAGTGATAGCTAAGGGAAGCAAGGTGGATGAGGTAAGTCCTAATCGACCCTCGCTTGTCATTTAATGCCATTTTTTCTTGTTTTTTCAATTTTTACAATGCAGGCGTCCCGACAACATGAAGGCATCCTGTCGGTGTGCTATCATCTCGACAGTGTGCTAGCGGCCTTCAGCTGTGCTAGTGTCCGCCAGGTGCACTAACGTCTGAGTAGCTTCAATCGCAGACCCTGAATAGTAGCACATTGTGCAGGAATTTGTGTGGCATGCCTTTGTCCCAGAGGTCATTTTTAGAAAAGAATTTGATGTAGAAGTTAGAAGATTTTCAATACAGATGAGTCTGACATAGATATTTTTTCCTTTTTGTGGGATTATCCTGATATGCCCGAGCATAGAGACAAGTGTGTGCTCAAGATGTTGCAAGATTAGGACACTCTTATGCATCCTAACAACCAAGATCGTCTTTAGTGAGTAGGCCTATAGTAGGTCTACACGCTACCTGAGATGTACCATGATCGTATGTTGATGGCGCTCATGGAGCACTAGGATGCCACTACCTCGACCTTCCACTTACTGTCAAGAGAGATGATGGTTACATTAGAGGATGTCTACCATATCACAAGCCTACCCATCTGTGGATGACGAGTGGTCCATGATGACATGCGGTCACCCTGAGAGGTGCTCAAGGGCTAGCAGTATTGCATGGTGAACACTGATTTCAATGATCCCATTGGCTACATCTATATCTTATGGTTTGAGCATGGATAGGTGGCAGTCCCATTGTTGAGGAGGGCGATGGTAGTTACTATCGCCCTCTTAGTGACCATGGATGGGTGAGGCTCACACTTGCACGACGGCCTCATCCACACCATCAGAGAGATGGAGGAGCAACGAACCATTTTTGCTTGGGGTCGCAGTATGCTCGCACACCTATACCACGAGTTGGGAAGGTTTGTACACTATAAGTATTCTAGCCTGATAGTTTGTACACTATTGTTGGTTTAAAAGGAAGACTTATTAATAGGCTTGAAAAATTACACCAGGAAACCCAAGATTACACAATTTCATTATTCATAATTCAAATTTATTGATTTCAATTCACGAATAAAGATTTAAGAAAATATTTATAGGTTGAATAATTATGAATTGAACTATTATTTTTTGGAATTATATTTAAAGGATTGTTTTGGGTTTGTGTTTGATCCATCTTCAATCTTATTAATTTTGTACATGATTTTAAAGTAGGATTCTTGAGCTTATGAAAGGCTTTATAAAATACTTTGATTTGGATTAATTAAAGAACTTAGATTGATGCTTATGAAAGAGGTAGTGTTATTTTACTTTGTGTTTAATTTTTAGACAAGGAAAGTTAGACAAAATAATTAGATGCCAATGTAAATTACTGATATCATAGTTGTGAAAAATTAGTTGTATTCATGGTAAACTAGGTTGATTGTGCAAGAAGAAATCTAGTGAAATTTAGGAAAATTGAAAGATTTATGAATTTCAAATTTAGAATTTGAGTTAGGATGGAAATCTCAAACATGTAGCAGTTTCAAATTTTATTCTAAGACGTCATTTGGTGATATGTAACTCTTTGATTTTGGGTTGGAAAAGATTCAGAATTGGAAGACCTAGTTAGAGATTCTTATTTAAAATAAGGTTTAAGTCTATTGTGAGATTTTTTTTGAATGCTTATATGGGTTGTCTATGACTATACTTTCTGCAAAATTACGTATGGAATGGATTGGAATGATTATCTTTAATTTTGAAGTGAATTTAGGATTGATAATATGGAAACTAGATTGTGTATTAGTTAAGCTTTTGATGAAGTATTAAATAAGTGTTTGGCTGATTTCAATTACAATGGATGTTCTAAAAATTGTATGAGCTCATTGTGTGAATTTAAATATTGAGATCATATAAGAAGTTATGTTGTTAAACACTTAGGAAAACTTGATTATTTCTCTATTTACTGTGTCAAAATTTTAAGTTTCTCTATTTAAGAAACCTTAGAAATGAATGAATTTTTAATTTGGGTTTTAAATTTTGGAAAATTCCTTATGCTAGTAGTACTTTTCTAAAATTAGGGTTTTTCAATGCATTTATGATAGGGTTATTTTTATTTTGGTTAAAAAATCCTAAGCCTTTTGTGCCTAATTTCTTTTTTTTCTAATTTTGAGTTGACTTACTATGCTAGGTTGTTGATTGTTTAAGTTATAACCTTATGTCCCTCATTTCATTGAGTGGATGGCCCCTTTGGTCTAAGTAGCCTTTAGTTACCTATTTATTTCATGTGCTCTATAAAATAACTTAAATTCCCTTTGAAAGATTGGCCCCACTATTATCCACAAGTTCAATTATGATAACATAGTGCTTGTAAAATTTATCATGGGATCATAGTAAAGCTTCTTTTTAAGCGTGTGATATCTCAATTTATTGACATGTGTATATGTGTGTCGATTTTTATCCTTGTCATGATATATTCTTATATTGCATACATCTTTGTGGTGGGCCTAAGTTATAAGATGTGATGTTGTGAAATCTTGACACCTATTCCTCTTAATGACCATTCATTGGTCAAAGTTATTTAGTTAGGCCAAAAATGGTATGAACCGATTATATACGTAACATGATTGATATCATGAGATGGGACACATTATAGAGATAATGTTCGATTATATTTGGTCAAAAAGTGTTGAAAAGTTGAATCGGGTGTCATGAGTTTAGGTCTAGTTCCCCCACCCCCTCATTCTTGCCCCCATCCCCACCATTTTCCATCCAACTCCCAAGTGGATAGGGACCTACCACCAACCTAAATTCATTTTATCCCACCCACCCTAATTTTTGAGTTGAGGGGTACTCTTGGGAGTCTCCCTCCCCTCCGGTAGTTAGGCCCCACCGACCATTATTTCTTTACTGCTTAGATGCGCTTACTACATAAAGGCCTCCAGATAGAGAAGTTTATTGTGTTACGGCTTAGATGCGCTTACTACATCAAGTCGACCTCCGGATAGAGTATTGGAAACCCCACCAACCTATTCATTTGACCCCACTGACCAATTTGTTCATTACTGAAGGTAACGAATTTGTTCAAGTTCATTAGCAGCAGACTTAATTCCCGTACCGAAGGGCGGGTGGGAAGGAAGGTCGGATGGGGTCCTTAGGCACCGAAGGTAGGAACCAATATTCAATTTTTACATTTTAGTCCCCCGCAAAGGTGGGATGGGGTCCTTAGGTTCCAAAGATAGGAACCAACATTCAAGTTTGACCTTTTAGTCCCCCACCGACCAATGTTCTATTTGCAAGTCTTAAGACTATTTTTGCTAGTTCATGGTGTCTCTCTATTTCACATAATTCAAAATATTACATATATAAAGTTTGTGATGAGGTGAATATGTGACATGTGTAAAGTGATTTACACATCATTCAGGGCAAAGAAATTTTATTATATCACATAATTCAAGCTTATTGTGGGTTTTAAAAGAGGATTTATCTTAAGCCCATGACAAACTGATCATTCACCACATGGAGCTTGTTGGAGAATTTCAAGATTAGAGAGATGAAACAACTTCCACAAGTGAATAAAATATGCACAATACTATGTCTATCAAATATAAAATGAAGTGTATAATAGAATGATCAAGCCTTGCATATATAGGATAGAATGAGGAGATGAGAAGGAAGGAGTGAAACTCTAACTACCCCTCCAAAGGTGGAACACTTGTGAGCTCACTTGACAAGTGTGTTCAAGAAAGTGTCAATATGGGTCTCAAGTCATGAGGACACATGTTTCAACTATATGAAGTGAGAAAAAAAAAACCTAAGTAAACTTAAGCTAGGTGTGAATAGGTCAATCCTAGAAAGGTGATTAAATAACTAGGTATGATAATGAATCTATTTACACTAAAAAACCTCCTTAAGTAAAAATTAGGGGGTAATGTATGCACTAATTTTATGAGTCCCAACTACTAGGAAATGTTAGGTACTCATGTACAAATATATCATAAAATGGAGTAAAGAAGAAAAACCTAATGGGAAATAAAAACCCCTCTCCAAAAGAGAAATGATGAAATGAAATAAAATGTATAGGTGAAGAAGATAGAAGGAGTACTCATGATGACCCCATAAGTACTAATTCTAGCATAAAGGGAAATGAATTTTCTCCCCATATGAGAGATGGAGAGGTCTACGTGACCCCCAAAAAAATATGAAGTTATGAACTCCATGTGAGGAAATGTTTCCTCCCAAACTGATAGTAGAAGAGAAACCATGCAACCTCCCCTCAATATGATTCCTATAGTGCTGGAAGATGCTTGAAACTAGATGCTGAAGATGATCCATGAATTTTGAACTACATTTCTCCACTTGGGAAGAAACAACACCATAAATGTGTGTAATATGAACTCCCATTCTGAATAGGAATATGCAGGAAGTAAGATGAATGTCTTTGAATGATGCACATTATCTAAAGACTAAAATGATGCCAATGATTCCTTTGAATGATGCTAAAATATCTCCAATCCAGTGCTTATGTGTGATTAATGGTAATATAATGGATCAGGTACAATAAAATATTCTAGAACATAGACCACGTATGTATGGTTATGTTTGGATCGATGTGAATTTGATATTGTTGCAGATGATGATAACTGAGTTGGATAGGTCAACTCATGAATGTTTGCATAATCTATCATGATAGAAGCCATTGTAAGTGAGGCAAGAGCAATATCCGAAGATGGTAGTGGTGATGCAACTTTATCGAAGCTAACATCAAATAGAAAATGAATGTCCTTGATACTGTCATCAAAATCAGCAAGATAAGATTCTACAAACATAGATGTAATGTTTAATAGATATGTATCCCAATGTGGTGGATCTAGAATGAAAATAGAAATAATCTTAGGAAAATAATTTTTGGAACTCATAAATAAGTCAACACTAGATTCAAATGTAACAACGAGTGATGTGGGTGATGAGATTGCAATGCAAATCATTAGACTAAATTTTCCATCTCCAAATTATGATGTCTCACAAGATGTCTAGGTGAGACTAGATGGTGTTTTTGCATGTGTTGGAATTAGAGGATCTAGTAAGGCAATACCATGACTAAGAAAAAAATGATCCAATTCTTTAGTTCAATGAAACCAACATTCTTTTTTTGTGTCTTTCCTTTCCACAATATCCACATTTGATTTTATATTTATTAGGAGGATTACAAAGAATACTCAAATGGAAGGGATTTAGTTTGAGATACATGATCAAATGAACCAACAAATTAAAAAATATAAATACCTAGATTGCCCCTTGATGTAGAGATCCCTGCCCCAAAAAAAAATATTAGTGTTGATTGTAGCCCCCAAAATAATATGCAAGAAAATTTTACAAATTGTGAAGATTGGATGCCAAATCAACCATTTATAATGCATGGTTATTTTTAAAAATGGGCTATCCAAATATTAATTTTGCATGTAAAAATGAGATTCCTTGCAAAATTTTGATAGAAAATTAAAAAAAGTTTGTAAAATTTTGATAAACGAGGTGAAAGTTATGCCCTGTTGAAATTTTCTTACAAAGTTGACTTTGAAGGTAAAATATGCAATTAAATAACAAAAAAATGAAAACATATTGATGCTAAAATGTCAGCATCGGAACCATCTTTTTAGTGACTACTCACACTTGAAAAAATGATCTCCATTTGAAAGTTATGCCAAAAGGAAAAAAAGGCCCTCTTTTGTAAGCTTTATTGAATAAATGGATAATCTTAATAGCTAATAACAAAACTAAATGTGATGAATTTGTTAAACCACAATTACAAGAAGGTTTTAGCTTCTAACATGAGAGAAAAATTAAAAAAAAAACTAAAATCAAAGGGGTTGCATGCCATGTGAGGAAAAAACAAAATCTTATTTTGCTTCTCCGATGGCATGGTGATTTGGAAAACCTTTGAAGGAGTCCCCAAAAGATTCTAATTAAGACTACGCTGATGATGCAATCTTTAGAATGAGGGCACATTGGAGACTAAGTCTTACGTTGGTTGTGTGTGGTGTGAACAATTTCCTAGTAGGGGAGAGGGTCTGATACGTGTGTGGGGCCCAACATGTGCTATAGGATTGGTACACATAGGGACCCATAGTGGTACACATTTGGATCAATAAAGATAAAATTTAACATGCAAATTGTTTTTATGCCCAATCAATGATCATATATTAAATGTACAATTTTTAGTTTTTATTTTTTGCAAAATAAGTATAGGCTGGTAGCCAAACAAGTCGGATGGTATTCGAAGTACTTTTAACAGATCACTAAAAAAATTCTCAATGCTCATAAAGAGTTGTATGGTAAAAGTAGACCCCCAAATACATAAACATAGGAACCCAATTGTCGCACCAACACAAGACTCCCTTACAGATAATGGACACATCAAAATAGGATTGTCATGTCAACACCATACAAACCCATATGTCCCATCTTTGAATCATAATATAACTTATTATAACCAAGTTTCTCACAAGTACATGACCAATTTAACACGTATAGGCATCTTCCTGTCCCATATAACATGACCCCTTTAGCACATATAGGCATTTTTCTGTCCCATCTTGCCAAATGAGCTACACATGTACTAGTAACTTCAATTCTGCACCCACCTGCATCCACAAAAACAAGTTGTAAGGTTGCCATTCTTCCTGAAAAAAATTATGGAAACAAATGCAAACATTCCACCAAACCAATTAACTCACACTTTAATGGCCACAACATATCAAATCTACAATTTATATCATTCAAATTCAAAATAGTATAGGAATTTAATATGCCATATCAAACAAGCATGAAACAAATCACAATGATTCCTAATTCAAATAGCCATGAAATCCTTGAATACTTATCTTATTCTAGAGTGAGGGACATAAGTAAAAGAGGAGTCACAAGCATTGAATTGAGTGAAATAACAAGAAGAGGAGGTAGTAGCACATAATCTAAACTACCAGCTTCCATATTGTTCTAGGTATTACTCTACATGCATTATATTGAGATTATTTATATTATTTATGCATGTGAATGTGTTGTTCATGTACATAAGATGTGAGATTTGTTACATTCTTATTGTTTTTCATTCCTAAGCTTTATATTTTTCTTCATTACAGCCATTATAGTAATAGGCTAATAGTTGTGTTTCCCTAAGCTTTATATTTCATTACAATCATAGTTTAATAGCTATGGTTCCCTTCTATACAATGTAAGTGTAGCTCCCAATTTTTTGTGTGTGATTTTGTGTATATTGTACATGCCTATCAAATTTGATTTTTGTTGAGCTCCGACTTACTATTTTTCATTCCTTTGCCTTATATTGTTCTTCAATAGAGTCATATGTTAACAAGTGTGTTTCCCTTGTATACAATGTAAGTGTAGTTCCCAATTTGTTATCCATGAGTATTTATTTACTGTACATGCATTTAGATATGAGATATATTAAACTCTAACTTATTGTTTTTCATCTATTTTTATTTATTGTGTCCTTCATTACAGTAATAGGTTAGTTCAATTGTGTATCCCTTTTATAAAATATAAGTGTAGTTCCTAGTTTTTTGTGTGTGGATGTGTATATTGTAAATGCCTATTAGATATGAGATTTGTTTAACCGACCTACTATTTTTACTCCCTTTTCCTTAGATTAATAGTTTTGTTTCCCTTCTATACAAGGTAAGTGTAGTTCCCAATTTGTTGTGCCTAGATATGTCTATATTGTACATTCCTATCAAATATGAGATTTGTTTAACTCTTACTATTTTTAATCCCTTTGCCTTATTTCATACACCAGTATAGTCATAGATTTATAGTTGTGTTTCCCTTTTATACAATGTAAGTGTAGTTCCTAGTTTGTTGTGCATGGATATGTCTATAGTTATACTGTACATGCCTATCATGTATGAGATTCGTTAAATTCTTGACTTTTATTCATCTCCTTTTTTTTTTCCTTCACTAAAGTCATAGGTTAACAATTCCAATTCACATTTTGCGGTGAGAGTATATGTGTATTTTGTATATGCTTGAGAATGCCAATGTTGATCACAATGAAGTTATTCCACTCACTATTTTGTTCTCCATTATAGTCATGGGTTAATAGTCTTTCTCTATATATATGTATTCCTATGTTAGTGAATTTTTTACAGTATTTATGAATGTCAATGCAACAAACTAAAAAAAACACATAAACAAACTAATTAATCTTTAGTTCAAGCATCACTATCATCTTACGCAAAGAAAACTATCATTCAATATGAAAATTCCTACGTATTATTATATGAAGAACTAAATATATGCTTTTATTTCCTTTGGTAGTATGGTTTTGATTGTACTTATTATGTGTAGATGACTAAGGAAAATGGAATGGCGAGTCGTACTGCAATAAAAAAAAAAAGAGCCACAAAAAGGTTGCCCTCCCACAAAAGAGGTGTTACATTTTCCCCAAAGCAGATCCTCTAAATAATGAGGACAATAATCCACAACCTATTGTGCCAGTAGTAGAGGTCACTACACCTCGAAAACCGTAGAATGAGGTTACTACACCTCGAAGACCACAGAAGGTCATAATGCAACAATGATTATGGTCAATAGAGGGCATGGAAGGGGCACTCCATAATCTATAGGAGAACATGTCCATAAGGGGTGCTTCAAAAAAATGGAAAATCCCAACAACCATGCTCTCCAAATGGTTAGGAAGCTTAACAACCACATCTAAGAAAGGTCCTCCAACTATCCTCACTGAAGAGGAATAAATTCTGATTGTCTAATGGTGCAAAGAAACGGTTGTGATAGGCCATGGCCTTGAGATTGTCAATCTTAAGGTAAAGGTTGCCCAAATTTAAGAAATTATACCCAACCCTTTCAAGAATAAGCTCCCGAAGAAGTCCTGGTGGACTGTTTTCAAGAAGCGACATCCAAAACTGACGTTGCAAACAACTAAAGGCCTAGAAAAAGATAGGGTACCGAACCTAGGACTTTTTTTATTCACTTTCTACAAGACATTGTTTGTAGCATATGATGCAAATCCATATGGTCCTCATCGTATTTGGAATTGTGATGAAAGTGGTATCCAAGAAAGCAAAAATGGGGTCATGAGGGTGCCGGATAGAAGAGGTAGCAGTAACATGTCCTACATCATTCCAAAGAGTCATGAATGGATAACCATTCTATGTTGTGTTAATGGTGTCAAGTAGAGCATTCCAAGGTTTTACTTGTTTAAGGGGGAAAAAAACTTAAGCAATTGTGAAGGAGGGGGTTCACTACTCCCGATTCCCAAGATGAATAGGGTCTAAAGGGAGTAAAATTCCCTTGATCACCTCAAGAATACCTCAAGCTCAACTAAAAGAGACAAGATGAAAGAGATTGCAAAAACATATTAAAAGTGGAGTTTTAGGAATGATAACTAGCAGACAACTTTGGGGACCGAAAGAGTAGATTGCAAAGATTTTTTAGATAAATGAAGAAGCTCTCAACTAGAGGATGTTTGCACATGAGTGAGATAAAAACGTGATACACTGTCATCTCAGGGACATGCTAGCATCTCATACGGACAAAGAACTAAACCTTGGTATAAAATTCAAAGAATCTACTTAATTATTCAGAATTTGAGGTCTGTTTAACTTATTAATTTAATAGAAAAAATAATATGCAAAAAAGACAACAAGAAGAATACTTTACCAGGAAAGAGAGATGTCAACTTACAAGAGGTCTTGTGCTTACAAAACCTCTAGCAATCTCCTCATGAACAACCTACACACAAGGTGGACGAGGAAAAATGTTGGGGTTTTTTTAGGCTTTACCTCAGTCAAACCCCCATTTTGGTGTTCCCACCTCCACGAAAAACCAAATAGATAGAGATAATAAAAGATGCAAAGTAAAGTAGACACAAAGTGATAAAAGAAAACCCTGCTATTGAGGAGAACCTATATCACGAAATAGACACCAAAGTGATAGAAGCAAACTATGCTATGGAGGAGAACCTATATCATGAAATATAGACATAATAGATGTGACGTTGAGAGCTTGCAAGAGAGATTTGGTTGTTGGTGAGATTTCAATCCGGTAGAGCTTCATCATAGAGACATGATGTAGAAGAGAAGAGTAAGAAGAGAGAAAGTTGGAGTGAGTTCAAGTGAGAGTGTTGCAAATGAGAGTGAAAATGTGAGTTTTATGTAGCTGCATGGGAGAGAAGAGTTGTTATACTCAGAATCCTTCCATGATGACACGTTTCATGGGAAAAGACTTTCAAGTTTCCTCATTTGAATTCATAAAGTACGAGGATGCTAGCACACCATGTAGATGTCTACACGTGCACAAGTGTCCAACTCATAATTTTATGAGAAACAAGGTGGTGGATTGTTGTCACTTCATCATTGGTCCTTATGGAGTTGAAATCATAAAATTTTGACTCATAAGGTTCTTGTCATAAATGCAGCTAGGCCCCATAAATGTGGGGGGTTAAGTTTGTATATGTGAAATTGCCATGGGGTGAAATTTTATGAAATTACATTTTTCCCCCACATTAGTGAGCTAATTTTTGAGAAAAATCAGCAACACTAAACTAGAAAGGAGAACATTAGTACGAGCCTAAAAATTTGAAAATTTTATGGATTTATGTAAAAAGGATATTGTAGAGGCCGTAGAGATCGAGCAGGCGAATATTGATGATACCCCTAGCGGATGAGCTTAGCGAGAAACAACAACATCAGACATGAAGTTTCGTTATGCAAAATTCAATTTTAGTTCAACTCAAAAATCAAAAGAAGCTACAATGGTGAGAAGAATGCTCAAGAAAAATATGATGAAGAGGTGAGTATATGCCCCTTCTTGTTTTTGCCCCTAGTTAGGTACAAGGTCAAAACAAGAAAAATGATAGGACCATAATCGTTGGGAAAAAGGCCTCAAGGGGGCTTATATATACCTGGGTATTTTCACTATTCACCGCGAGCGATTTGTTGAATTTTGTGAGAGAAAAGTTGGCAAAAAACCTTGCAAATGAGAGTTTGAGGGGCCTAGGATCTAGCAGTTGTGTCATGCAATAGTCGAGGGAGGTGAAGTGGATGAGGTAAGTGTGAATTGATCCTTGCTTGTCATTTTATGCCATTTTTTTGCTAGTTTTTTCCATTTTCATAGTGTAGGCATCCCAGTGCTGCGAAGGCATTTCATCACCGTGTTGTTGTCTTGACAACATGTTGGCAGCCTTCGATTGCACTGGCGACCTTCGATCGCATTGGAATCCACCAGTTGCGTTGTTGTCTGAGTAGCTTTAATAGTGTACCTCAGACAGTAGCATGTCATGTAGGCATTTGCATGGCACACCTTTGTCCCAAAGGTCATTTTTAGAAAAGAATTTAATGTAGAATTTATAATATTTTCGATACAGATGAGTCTAATACAAATATTTTTTCCTTTTTGCAAGATTATCTTGAGATGTGCAAGCATGGAGGTAGGTGTGTGCTTAGGATGCTACGATACCAAGCTACTCTTATGCATCCTAACAACTAGGATCATCTCTGGTGGGTAGGCCTATGGTAGGTCTACACGTTTCTTGAGATTATGTACCATGATCGAATGTTGATAGCATTGATGGAGCACTAAGATGCCACTACCTCGACCTTCCACTTGTCGATAAGAGAGATGACAATTACATTAAAGTATGTCTATTGTATCACAGGCCTACCCATCTATGGATGGTGGGTGGTTCATGATGACATGCAGTTGCCTTGAGAGGTGTTCAAGGGCCAGTAGTACTAAATGAGGCACACTAATTCTGACGATCCCACTAGCCACATCTACATTTGGTGGCTTGAGCACAGATGGGTGGTAGTCCCATTGTTGAGGAGGGTGATAGTAGTTACTATTTCCCTCTGAGTGACCATGGTTGGGAGAGGCTCACACTTGCATGGGGGACTTGTCCATGCCATCAAAGAGATGGAGGAGTAGCAAACCATTCTTGCTTAACGTTGCAACATGCTCACACACCTATACCATGAGCTGGGTAGGTTTGTATGTACTATGAGTATTTGAGCCTAACATTTTGTACACTACTACATGTTTGGGCCTTTACACATATCACCTCCACCCAACCAATCAGGTATCCTCAAGGGATAGCCCCTAGTACACCGATGGCCCACGTGTACCTTTTGGTACATGAATGGAAGCTTAGAGACTTATAATTTTGGCAGCTACAATTCAACTAGTTGCAATCTGATGAGGTTAGATAGCGACCTTATAGGGGCATGTAGTGGGCCTCAGACAAGTGGTAGTTGTAACACATGCAATGTGATCAGTTCCTAGTGGATCACATTGACTATGTTATTATACCCTACTACTACCACAAGGTCACCCGACAGTTCAAGATTTTCTAGACCATTCCCTCAATCCCTCCAGCATAAGCGCGAGAAGCTAGGAGTGTGATGAGATTGGGAAACCATCATTGTACAACCATAGAAGACATCATTTTCAACAATGACAGGTCAGAAAATGACAATCAACCCCTAATATTTCCCATTGATGATGTAGGGATCATGCAAGGCTTTCAAACCTAGTCGGCTGCTCATGGTTCTATCCTAATTTTCCCAGCAAATTCCCCCAAGGGTGATTTTGATGCACAAGGGAAGATAGGAGAAAGAGGAGGAGGAGAGGACCTAGGCAATGATGGTGGTGAGAGAGTAGAGGTGACACACATGGAAACAAAGAGGCCCAAGCACTGACACAGGCTTTCATCACCTCGTGCAGTTGTCCCAGTCTCATTGATGATGCTGACGATAGCCAATATCCCTCCCCTGAAAATAGCAACAAAAAACATAGGTACAAGTCCTAGCATTGCACCTCCCCTAGATCCAGACTAGTAGGTCGGGGATCTAGGTACAAGAGTAATTTATGTTATTTCCTTTTCATTTCATGTATATATATGTGTTCCTACTTTGATATATTATGTGGTACTGAAAGTGTTTACTACTTTGTTGCTACAGTGGGCACATAGGAGTGGGTAACATTCATTTCATGCGGTGTCACTCCAAGGTAGCCCTGATCATGCCAGTCTAAGGGAGCATCCTGGAAACCTTTTTCATCATATTGCATGTATCTAGACAACTTATGAGGAGGTATGAGTGGAGGGTGTACAAAGGTCTACCGATGTCACTACTTTGACTGAGCATAAGGACCAATGAACGAATGAGCTACACATTGTGCTCACTGAGAGATATTATGCTATGATACAAGAAAAGAGTGGCGAGAGGGCATGTGACACTCTACAGAGTCAGATTGATGACCTCGATGGGCAGGCGATAGCTGTGAGGCTAGTTGTAGATCCACAACTATAGGAGGAGCTACGACAAGCATAGCTGGAGATTGCAGAGCTATAGGTTGAGATCTAGGGACTAAGAGTGAGCATTTCAATCTCACGGTCCCACTGATTGCACTTCATCACATCTATCTAGCCTAGACCCCCATCATCGCCAAGACCAGAGGGCTCGAGGAGCCATGTGCCTAGGGGCTAGAGGATCATTTTGCATATATGTCATTTTTTGTATATTGATGATATATTATACAACATTATTTTAGATGTATAGACATACACAGATATACAATCACCACATTTATTTGACAGTGGTGTGATACATGTACATGTTACACATTTTTGATATATATACATGAGATTTTGGTTCTGATATCATGGTGTTATTTTTATGTGTGCTTTTAATTTCATGTATGATTATGTGTTGGATGTTATACCTATAGATACATGTTTAGATTAATTCCTATCATGATCTAATAAACACACATGGATGTATGTTAATTAAATATAATGATGATCTAATTGCCTAACCAAAAGATGTAATCAAATGAAATGCATGGCACATAGTATAATAAACACACATGTATGTATGTAATTCATTATTAAATAACTTAACCACACACACACACACACATGTTCACATCATAACACAAAATGTACTAATAATGTTATAGTATAACAAACTATGATCCATGAGGGATGAGAGTTACACAGACACATAGGAACTATGTGTAGTATCAACGAAGATTCATCACATTAATAGGTTCTTTTAGAGGTTTTCCATCCATATATGACAATCCATAAGCACCAGAACCATACACAGAGATGAAAATGTAAGCACCTAACCAATTAGGGATGAACTCCCCCATTTGATCAGGTGGCATATTTAAATTTCTTTGATTCTCATAGAGAACCAGATCACCTACCTTGAAATTCCTAGAAATAACACCCTGATTATAATGTTTAGACAATGATTGTTGATAAGATTGAAAATGGTCGAGGGCTGGCAATCGGTGCTCATTGAGAAACTCAAGCTAATGCAAATGATTATAACGGTAAGTAGCATAGTGAGTGTCATCATCAATTAACCCTTTAAGGGAAACCCACAAAGATGGGATTTCAAACTCTAAAGGTATGATAGCCTCAACACCATACATGAGGTTATACGATGTTGTGGAAATCATGGTGCGAACACTTCTGCGGTAGGCCCACAAGGTGTATGTTAATTGAGTATGTCAATCTTTACAGTGTTTGTTTACTATTTTTTAGAGAATTCACTCAATAATTTTCTTAGACACTTCAACTTGGCCATTATATTGAGGATAGTATGGTGTAGGAAAAAGATGTTGAATATGAAATTTCTCTAGGAATTGTTTCACCTCTTTGTTCTTAAATGGAGTACCATTGTCAAAAAATAGGGAAGAAGGTAACCTGAAATGAACAATGATATTGTTTAGAAGAAAGCTACGGATAGCTTTAGCGCTCATGGAGCGAAGAAGAATAGATTCAACCCATTTCGTAAAGTAATTTGTAGTGGTGATGATGAAGACATGTCCTTTAGAAGGAGTTGATAATTTTCCAATAATATCCAACCCCCATTTTGTGAATGGCCAAGGAGAGGTTTGATTTTGAAGCTCTTGAGTAGGAGCATGAATGAGACAATTATGTTGTTGACATTGCAAACACTTCTTGACAAAGGCAAAGGAGTATTGCTCCATTTTTTGCCAAAATTATCCCATGTGAATCAATTTCTTCACCAGGGATTTACAGTCAAAATTTCCACCCCTAGAGCCTAAGTGGGCTTCATGAAGGGAAAGGGGTATTGTTGAGGGTGATTTTGGTCACACACAACATGCTAGGAAATAAGGGTTTATTGCCTCTCTTGAAAAGTAGTGAGAAATACTCCAATGTTCCTTTCTATCAGGACTTGACTATGTGGATAGCACTGTTGTAAGATCAATGTAGTTTCACGAGGGGATCTGGAATTTGGATAACTAGAACATTGTATGCAATCATAAAAATAATCTTAATAACCCAAAACAACAAATTGTATTTTAGAACATGCTAGATTAAGAATCAGTTTATTGCTCTTTCCATACAACATATGAACCATTTCTAAAATAAAGTGAAAAAATAATTAGGGTAACGAGGAATAATACAAATCTATTTTAACCGAACAACATCATCAAGCATCCAATCAATCACATATATAGGTTTGAACAAGATCTTTTGTAACAACCATTAACAGAAATAGTGTTCACACATTTATAATTAATGGAGTGCAATCTTCAAAGGAAATAAAAACTCATAAGATTTTTGAATTTCATTCAACCAAAACACCATTAATCACAAGTAGATTTGGGAGAAAATCCTACTTAATTCCATAGATTAAACTCATATCTCATCAATTTAGTAATTGTAATTAAAATGGAATGATCATACAATCATCATGCGTTAAATCCAAATGCATGTAACACAGACATAATCCTTAGATAAATGAATCAACACTTTGCACCAAATTCACCATGTAAAACTCCACACCGAGATTATATTTTTTTGTAGTTGCAAAAATTACATAAGCATTTAGACCCTTAGAATGATCCAAAATTAAACATGTATAGAAAATCAAGTTCCCATGATTGTGGATCTGAAATAAAAGCAATTGGAACTAACTCTAACAATGGAGTCTTAAATTGAAATAGAACTGAAATTAAAACTTTAAAATTAAAATTAAATGAGACTGAATTGGGCGCCCCAGTTGCAGTCGAGTCTTTTTTACTAAACTTAAGGAAAGTATAAAATAACTAAAGTGAGCTAGATTCAATGAGAAACTTTAGGATTTCAATGTGCCTTTCCTTTGGCACATGAGATAGCTTTAATACTCATCATAATTATCATGCACATCTTTGAAATCTTTTGATCTAGGTGCAAACCTGAGAGAAAATACATTATCTTCAATAACAATGGAAAAAAACATCCAACAACATCCTGTCCAACACGAGCAGCAACCTCCACCCTATCTTTAGTTAGCAAATTTTTCAGTACATGTAGGCACTACTTCATTCATCCTCTCCACTTATGATCCATTGTGAAGCTAAATTTTAGTCTTTTGATTGAAGGTGGTTTTTTCCATTTGTTGTTGTATCTTGGTGAAAGATTCCAACTCTTCTTGAAGAGATTGGAGTTCCACCTTCTTGTTGACCATGTTGTCGATGCCTTCTTGAGTCACCTAACCTTGCATTAGGTTCTACAATTATTCAATCATATTTTCTAGTTTTCTTACCAACATGGGACTGTCTGAGAATGTGCATCCTAGTTCCCCAATTTCTTTCCAAATCTCATTCATTAATTTTCCTTCTTGATTCCTTTCGCTATTTAATTTACCCTTACATTTACACAAAATATTAGCTCGAAATTTCATTGCCCTTATCCAAACATGAATTGATTCTTGTTCCCCTTCTTCTATCACTATCACTTTAAGCAATTCTTCTTCTTTAGTTTCATTCATTTGCTAGAGGATTGGAATATATTCCTCCCACACCAACACTTCTTCATGAATGCTTAAAGCAATTTGTTGGGAATGACTATCTTCTTTGCTAATGGCATGATATGTCTTCACTAATTGTTTCAAAATAGTTCTACCAATTCCAAGAAATTATCTTTCGACTGTTGTACTATTGGAATCCATCCATCAGGGTTAGAAGGCCTAATTTCACCTTTCGAGGTAGCTTGAAGAGCATACTCGAGATCTTTTGCATCTATTAGCCTGATGAGATTACTTATGCAAGTTGTCAACTGTTTGACCTAAGCTTTAAGCTCATCCTTTGTGTTCTCATCCTTCTACATCCTCCTCAAAATAGAAGATACCAACATCTGCAAAGATTGTTGCTCTCCATCCCTTGTATGTACTATCAAATCCACTTGATGGATTTGGTAATCGTTAGGTGTCATCTCATATTCCATGTTATCTGCTAGAGGGACTACTATCTCAACTATTCTATTTCCTTGTTCATCCATTGAGATAGTAGATATCCTTTGAGCCTTTTTCCTTCTTCTAGGAGACTAGAAGGCCTTTGATAGAACTATTAAACTCAGCTCTAGGGTTTCTACATATGTCCTCTGCTTCTTCTTGAAGGTTTGCTTTAACCACATGGGTATTACAGAAATGACATCTCTTGGAGGATTAGAAACCATCCTCAAGTATCCTTAGAATTACCAATGTTTATCTTTGGCTCCTCTTGATTTCTCTTTTCCTCTTCTTGAGCCTTTTCCTAGCATACTTCTTGAGTTTGAGGTCTCTCCTCAACAAATTTCTCTTTTTTGCAAGGTAGCTCCTCAACAACCTTTTCTTCTTTATTGGATTTTTTTTCAACCTTATGTTGTTTCAATGCCTCATCTTGAGAAATATGCTCATCTATGTGAGTTATTTCTTTATTCACTTCTTCTTGTAGCACTTCTTCTACATCAATATCAAGTTGGACATTCTTAGAAACATCATTGGCATCCTTAAGCATTTCCTCTTCTCTATGAAACTCCTTTTCAACCTCCTCTTCCTCAACAATGGTTTCAATAAGGATTCCTTCTCCAGGGATAATCCACTTGTAGGAAGGGGAGGAGTTGGCAATGGAGGTTGAGGTGGTGGTACAGGTACTCTTTTATTTGGTGATGGAGGGGGGATAGACAATGGAGATCCATGAGAAGGAGTAGAGGATTATACTTCTTCAATTTCTTGTTGAGCTACTCTTTCTCTAGTTTCTACCCTTGTTCTCCTTTTCCATTGTAGTTTCTTCCTTTTTGGCTCATCTTCTTCTTCAAAAGCATTTTTTATCAGCGCTATTCCTTTTGTTTTCTTCCTTGCTTCTTTAGTAGGTTCATCGTTGTCTTTCTTTTTGTCTATAGTGGCACTAGAGGAAGGTTTCTCATGATCTTTCTTCACTATTACTTTAGCTAACGTTCTCCCTTCCTTTTCCTCAACATCTTTTGGCTTCTATGGTGGTTTGTCCATGGAAAAAGGTTCACTTAACCAATGTTGAGAGTGTGCCACCACCTATTGAGCCCTATCCTTAATGTTATCATTTTCCTTTATTGAACAATCTACATTAAAAATAGGAATTTTGGAGATCTTCTAGGCAGCATAGGCCAGATTCGGGAACCTTTCCATCTTCTACTTGTTCTTTGGGAATCCTAACCTTTAAGCAATGTCTCATCAATAATATTGTCAATCGACAATAATCTTTCAATCTTACTTCAAACTATTCTTCACAATTTTATCAATGATCCTCAAATTTGGGGTCATGAATGAAGTATTCTCCCATCCCTTTGTTGATCTTTCCAATGGGGTCGAATCTTCCCCGAGAATCAATATACACATAAAAAATGTATCTAGACATCTCCAACTCTGCATTTTTAGCATTTTGTGTATTCACACAAGAATACACTCCTATTTGAATTGGTAAACCATATCCATGTTTATGTTTCCCCATAATGAGATATTGTACTTCAATGATCTTCTTGCAAACCTCCAGTAGAAGAAAATTGTCTAATGGATATCTGGGAATTTTTTATGGCATCTTGTGGAAGCTTGCCACTCTAAGGTAGGTAAATTTTTTTTACTGGATGAACCAACACCCAATTTATTCAATCACTTTCATAGCTTCCAAGGAGATCCTTCTAGAAAATTCTCCCTCCAAGATTTGAATTATCATATAGATGAAATTATCATTCATGACTTTAAAATGGTGAAAACTGGCCTCCAACTCCAACTAGGGATAATGTTGATAAATGGTTACTTCTCCCAATTCATAGGAGCCCACCCTTGTGAGACCTAGGAATGCGGCCTATGAAAGCAATAGATACACAAGTTATGATGTCGTAAAGAACCTAGTGGATGAATGGACATTGCACATTTGTTCATGGATGCTATCACTAATAAGGCATGCCCAATCAATTTTCTTCTTATGAAAATAATTCATAATCCTGATGAATCACAACATCTAGGGATAAAAATCCTTTGCATTAGGTTTTCCAAACACTCGACTCAATAACATAATCAAGTCCTTGACATCTTCTTTATACTCACTTTGGTGTTATATCCTTGCCAATTTGGATGCCACCTTCCTAGGTTTCTCCAATAAGTTGTCATTTATGTAGGTCAAATTGTCAACTAAAGCATCATCAAAGTACTTAATGGCCTTTTGCATATCCACTACTTCATATTCAAGATGAGAGGGGATTTTGGAAACCTTCTCTATCATTTTAGGAGTTAAATCAAGTACAATTTCTCCATTAGACCCCTTGATCTTTTGGGTCTTATGGTTGTAGTGTTAGGCACATGTCAACACTAGTTCGGGAGATTGAATAGTAACTAGGAAAGCAACAACCTCCACCAAACCTGACTTAGATAGAGCCCTAGGCATGGGAGTCTTAGTGCAATCACTATTGACCCTTCGCTCGAATTCATCCAAATTGACATGTCCTAGGTTAGTGTCTAAAATCTTGATGTGTGGGAGAATATCTTGGAGGGTGGATGATAACCTTTCAATTGGAACTTCATGTCCTCATAATTCTTAGGTGGCATTCTTTCTACAAACACAAGTACCACATATTACCATTTACATCTTTAAGAAAATAAAACCACCAAAATGAACCAAGTTAGACACCATAAACTTTAAATTTCAAAATTATGCATTGCTACAAAGAAATTCATATGGTTTTAGGGATTAGACTTCGGGCTTAACCTCTCCCTCATCCCTTAAGATGTGTATTTTAAACTTAAATTGTCTTTCTACAGTTCTTCAGATATCGAGGATCAAAGTTCCCTTGTATCCCTTACTTTAAATCGGAGTTCTTAAGGCATGATAGTTTTGTCGGGCATCGAGGATTGGGAATCCCCTTTGCCTTTGACTTAGAAGAATAATTCCTTTTACTAGGATTTATGTCATTGAACATCGGAAGTAGGAAATTACCTTTTCCCTTTTCCTCTAGTGAGAAGTTTATGAAGATATTTTTTGCTCTTAATTGGGTATCAGGGATCAAAGGTCCCTCTTACCTCTTTCATTATCATTATTAGCACAACATAAATATTATTCTCAGCTCTTGAAGTCCAAAAGGTTTTGAGAATCGAGGTGTAGGTTTTTACCTTTTGTCTTACTACTTAATTTTAGTACAGGTTAAAGGAAAATCTTGACACCCAAGGTCTGATTATAATTTCATTCATCTAACTTGATTCTTTGAAGAGAAATCAAATGAAGACACACTTTTTCATTTTACCATTTAGGATAAAAGTGATTCTTCATGTTGGAAGACATCAAGGGCCGGGAATAACCTTTACCTATTGCACCTCTATAAGTAATGGGTACAAGGTACTGTTGACACCTGAAACTCGAAAGGTTTCACAAAACAAGAATCTTTGGCCAAGTGTTTCATTATAAAATGTCAAGGTTTGGGGTTTGGGGATACCCTTTACCCTTTGCACCTCTATAAGCAATGGGAAAGGTATTGCCGACACCTGAAGTCTAAAAGGTCATTTACCAAACTTGTTAAGTCCAAGGAAAAATGTCGCAAGTCAAGGATCAGAGTTTCCCCTTACCCCTTGTGAATGTTCTCAAGTATGTAGTAAAAGAAACTTGTGAAGTTCGAAACCCGAAGTGTGTTGAGTCTTGGAAGTGTTGAGGCATGAAATCAAGTTGAAACCCAAGAAAGTCAAAATTTTAACTTTCGGAAGGTAATTCTAGAAATTTATAGGCCTTTAGTCAAATGTATAGTGTTTGGTTGGGTATCGAGGATCAAGCATACTCCTTACTGCTTCCACCTCTATAAGGAAATCAGTAAGAAGTATCCTCGATGTCTAAGGTCCATAAATGTTAACCATTTATCCTAAGGTAAGATCGAGGTCGGTGGTTGGAGTTTCTTCTTATCTTATGCAAATGTTTTAAGGTATCGAGTAAGGGGAAACTATGATTTTTGACACCTGAAAGTTATTAATCTTGAGTCATTTAATGATGAATAGGGAAGAAATCTCAGGGAACCCCGAGGTTTGACACCCAATTATGACATCATAAACATCATTAGTCAGTGTGCCAAAGAGACACTCAATCTGGCAGGGTAAAAAGAGCCAAAAATGGCAAGAACAAAAACAAAACGAACAAACAAAAAAATATGAATAGGAGAATACCAAAACCAAACCGAGGATAAAGAAAAAACAAAACAAAAAAAATGGACAGATGCAAAACAAAAAAAACCCAAACCCCACATCGCAAACCTACGCTTTCCTAAATAACCAATTCAAGAAATAGGCAGATTAAGGCCATGGAAATCAACCAACCTGGAAAAACGCAAGAGAGTGGGGGGGAAACAAGATGAAGACCAATGAAGCTAAGGCAGTGCGATCAAACAAAAAACTAGGAAGATGAATGTGAAAAATTACCAACAAGCGAGTGACACCACGAAGCTCAACACCTCAACACCAAAGAATGAATTAACTAGCAATTGCAATGAAAAGCTCCCAAACACAAGAAAGTTGCAAAGCTTAACTGAACATAATTTTAACAAATAAGTATTTATGAAATGAAGGTATAGAAGAATACCACTTTGTGGTTCATATGCTTCACTCTCCTACTATCTCAGACCAACTTGAATTTGATGCTCTCATGTGCACTCATGTAGATTCAGAGGAATGGTGTTCCAACATCTATAATTATTTGAAGACTGGAAATTTTCTTGACGATGCGACGAAGAATGCTTGCACTCGGATATGAAAACTTTCAATCCAATAAATTATATTGTCAAATGTTCTTTACTGAAGGTCTTATAATGGTCTTCTTCTTTGGTGTCTCACTAAAGCAGAAATATTTGTTGTTCCTTTGCACTCATGCCCCCTTTTGATTTTGAAAAAATGGGGACCCCCTTCCCTTTGTTTTTTATTATCTTTGTTTCCCCTTGTATTTTTATTTTCTTTCGTTTTCCTCTTTCCCTTATTGTTGTTCTTTACTTTTTCTACTGTCTTTCAAGGTTCGTGTGTTGAGATTCCAAGGAAGGGTATACCTTCCTTGTTGGTCTCGACCTCCGACCTTCGTCCTTCATTTTGTGTGTTTTTTTCCTTGATTATGTTTATGATGTCATTGTCAGGCTTGTGTCTTCTTGTGTGTGCTCGACCAACAACATATGGTGATGGTGCCTCATTTGGTGTGCAAATCATATCACGTCTTATCGCATGATCTCCCAACTTTTTTGGACTTAATTCCTATCATTTAAAATTTAATGAACACCACCAGAGATCACACTATGCCACACAAAGTAAATGCCATTCCCCTACATTTAATGCTCCATCAATATGGTGACTTATGGGTTTTAAGTTAAGATTTTTCCTCATTTCACAAATACCTATTCATTAAAATTGCATTCAGTCGAGCTCTACAAATTTCTTGTGTTTGGGAGCTTGTCATTGCAATCATTGGATAATTTGTGCTTTGGCATTGAGGTGGTGAGCTTTGTGGTGTCAGCTTTGTGGTGTCACTCGCTTGCTGGTGTTCATTCATGTTTATATTTCTAGTTCATTTTTCACTCGTGTTACCTTGAATTAATCGGTATTCATCTTGTTTCTCCCCACTCTCTCACATTGTTCCAAGCAGGTTGATTTCCATGGCCTTAATCTACAAATTTATTCAATTGGTTATTTAGGAAAGTGTGGGTTTGCGACATGGGGTTCGGGTTTTATTTGTTTTACTTTTATCCTTCATTTTTTTTTTCTTTATCCCCAATCTAGTTTTGGTATTCTCCTATTCATATTTTTTCAGCACTTTTTATTCATTTGTTTGTTTAGTTTTTGTTCTTGCCATTTTTTGGCTCTTTTTACCCTGCCAAATTGAGTGTCTCTTTGGTGCATTGACCGATGAAGTTTATGATGTCATCATTGGGCATCAGACCTTGGGGTTCCCTGAGTTTTCTTCCCTATTCATCATTAAATTACTCAAGAGTAATAACTTTCAAGTGTCGAACATCGTAGTTTCCCCTTACTCAATACCTTAAAACATTTGCATAAGACAAGAAGAAACTCATACCACCGACCTCGATCTTGCCTTAGGAGAAATCGTTAACATTTTTGGACCTCGGATAGCAGGGATACTTCTTACCAAGTTCCTTATAGAGGTGGAAGTGTTAAGGAGTATGCCCGATCCTCGATACCTGACCAAACACTATACATTTGACTAAAGGCCTATAAATTTCCAAAATTACCTTCAAGATTTTAAAATTTTGACTCCCTTGGGTTTCAACTTGATTTCATGCCTTAACACTTCCAAGACTCAACACACTTTGGGTTTCAGTATTCACAAGTTTCTTTTACTACATACCTAAGAACATTCACAAGGGGTAAGGGGAAACTCCGATCCCCAACTTACGACATTTTGTCTCAAACTTAACAAATTTAGTAAATGACCTTTCAGACTTCAGGTGTTGGAAATATCTTGCTCATTTCGTATATAGGTGCAAAGGGTAACTTGGGTATCCTTGAACCCTGAACCTTGACATTGCATAATGAAACACTTGGCCAAAGATTCCTATTTTGTGAAACCTTTCAGGTTTTGAGTGTCAGCAATCCCTTTTACCCATTGCTTATAGAGGTGCAACAGGTAAAGGTTATTCCCGACCTCCGATGTCCACCAACATGAAGAATCACTTTCATCCTAAATGGTAAAATGAAAAAATGTGTCTTCATTTGATTTCTCTTCAAAGAATCAAGTTAGACGAATGAAATGATAATTAGACCTCGAGTGTCGGTATTTTCCTTTAACCTTTACTAAAATTAAGCAGTGAGATGAAAGTTGAAAACTACACCCTGATTCCTGAAACCTTTCGAAATTCGAGATCTGAGAATATTGTTTACAATGTGCTAATAATGATAACGAAAGAGGTAAGAGGGATCTTTGATCCTTGATACCTAATTAAGAGAAAAATATATCTTCATAAACTTCCCACTGGAGGCAAAGGGAAAAGGGGATTTCCTACTTCCGATGTCTAATGACATAAAACCCAGTAAAAGGAATTAAGTAAGAGGCAAAGGGGATTCTTGATCCCCGATGCCCAAGAAATTTTTCATGCCTTAAGAACTTTGATTTAAAGTAAGGGATACAAGGGAAATTTGATCTCCGACATCTGAAGAAACTATACAAAGATAGTTTAAGTTTGAACTACACATCTTAAGGGATGACGGAAATGGTAATCCCGAAGGTTGATCCCTAAAACCTTATGAATTTCTTTCTAGTAATGCATAATTTTGAATCTATTATGAAGTTGTCTCTCCCAAACAACAAGAAAGAATTGAAATATTTCTTCATAAAGATTATTTTTTTCAGCAAGTTTATCAGTTGGTTCACAAAAATCGTTTGACCATTGAATAATATGCTAAAAAAGGATTCCAAAATTGAATCGATAGTTGAGGGTGATCTCACAATACTGGTTTACAATTTTTGGGCAAACTGGACACTAAACTGATTTTTTTAAACTAAATCTTCACTTTCGGGCTCCTATAGCGGCTAAATCGTGAGGAATTTGAAGATGATGCAAACTAGTGATTTGTGACGTTTTGTCTATAGATTCTAAATATATTTTTTTCAAAATTTTGGAATCAGATTGCACTTCTTTTTCCATCTCCTTCAAAAACTAGTTTAAAAAAAAAAACATCATTTTTAAGGAGTGACGCTCACCGTATACAACATAACTTTTTTTGTATGAAGGATAAAATTCTATTTTTTTTGAATTTAGATTTCTAACTATGATATCTAGCACTTTCATTTGGTTTCAAAGTATTTTATTAAATATTTTTTCCTTAATCAAGTTTCGAAGTCAAACTAATTACAATTGAAACATGGGCGGACTGTATACAACATAACTTTCTCTATATGGATCCAAATTCAATTTTTTTTTTTTTAATGGATCAAGGACATCAATACCCAGCCTGGAAATATTTTTTAAAATTTTATTTTGATAATATGCTATTTTTCCACATGTGTAGAACAAAGAGCTTGATTTTCGGTGAAAAACCTATGTTTAATAAAACTAAAAAAACACATACATAATAAAACCAAAACATATTAAAATTATATTCGTCAGATAGCTCGTTCTAAGGACTACCATGATCATTTGATTTTTTTTAAAATGAATTCATTTGATCCCCCAAAAGGTAAATCAAAAGTGATTTTTAATCAAAATTTTGATAGGTGTAAAGGAGACTCCGCTGCAGGTATGGTTTAAAACTAGCAGGGTTCTATCCAAGGGGGTTTTATCTAAGGTGGTTTGATCAAACCCTCTTCAATTGTAATCCTTAAAATGGAAATTTTTAAGGCTTAAATCATTATATTTTCTAAAAATATGTGATTTCAGCAAAAATCAAAATCTCCCAAAAATTGTAAACCAGCTTTGTGGGATCACCCTTGAGGCCAAGAAATCCTTTCAGAAAATTAAAGAGGTTATCACTAGTGCACCTATATTGGCTAGCCAAGATTATTTCAGGCCATTCCATGTTTACACCTTCACTTCTAGTAATTCCTATGTAGGTGTTCTTACACAAAAGGGCAAGGAAGGAGATGAGAAGCCGATTACATTCATGAGTTCTCCCTTCAAGAATGCCAAAGTAAGATCCCAATTTGGAAAAACACTCCTTTGCTTTATTCAAGGCTATCAAGAAGTTCAAACACTATAGTATACTAAGCAAAGTGATTGCAATAGTTCTCGATGCTGCAGTCAGGTCTATGTTGATGCAAAAAAACTAGGGGAACACCACGGGAAATGTATGGTGATACTCCAAGAGTTCAATATGGATATCTAGCCTATGAAACTAGTGAGAGGTCAAGGACTCTCTAAAACAATGGTAGGTGTAGATCAACAGTTGGTTTTCTAACAATATACACAACAAGACATCACCTTGGATGATTGGTATAGGGATATTTTCTAATACCTACTACAAAACAAATTTCCTGATCACATGAGTACAACATAGAGGTGAGCCTTAAAGATCAAAAGTCAAGCTTATATGATTAAAAGTGGAGTCTTGTACAAAAGAAATTATGAAGGTGTTTACCTTAGGTGCCTAGATAAAGAAGTTGTTGTCTCTATTTTAACATAATTCCACGACAATTTTGGCACAAGGCATGGCTTATTTGAGGCAATAGCCCATCAGATACTATGTGTTGGGTACTACTGGCCTACCTTGTTCAAAGGCGCCTTCCAGCATGTCAAGACTTGTCACGTATGCCAAGTAGGAGCCAATGGAGAAAGAAATACGCCTATGTCATTGCAACCAGTATACAAGGTACATATTTTTTTCCCAATGGGGTCTTGATTTTATTAGTATGATACATCCTCACTCTTTTGTAGGGCATAGATTTATTTTGGTAGCAACTAATTATTGCACGAGATGGTCTAAAAAAATCACTTGTAGATAGTGTACTACTGACGTTGTTCTCAAATTTTTGGAAGATCAAATCATGACCGAGTTTGGAATTCCCTTCACATTGGTATGTAATAATGGCTAAAAAATGGCAAGAACAAAAACAAAATGAGCAAATGAAAAAAATGTAAAGAAAAAAATACGAATAGGAGAATACCAAAACCAAACTGGGGATAAAGAAAAAACGAAGCAAATATTCAAAACAAAAAAAACCCAAACCCCACATTGCAAACCTATGCTTTCCTAAATAACCAATTGAAGAAACATGCAAATTAAGGCCATGGTAATCAACCAACCTAGAACAACGCAAGAGAGGGGGGGGGGAACAAGACGAAGAAAAATGAAGCTGAGGAAGTGCAAGCGAACAATGAACCAGGAAGATGAACATGAAAAAATACCAACAAGTGAGTGACACCACGAAGCTCGGCACCTCACCGCCAAAGCATGAATTAACTAGCAATTGCAATGAAAAGCTTTGAAACATAAGAAATTTGCAGAGCTTGACTGAACGTAGTTTTAACAAATAGGTATTATGAAATGAGGAAAAATCCTAACTTAACATGCATATGTCACCATATTGATGCAGTGTTAAATGCAAGGGAATGACATTTACTTTCATGGCATAGTGTGAGGTTCAATGATGTTCATTAAATTTGAAATGATACGACATTAAATTCAAAACAACTGGGAGATCACGTGATAAGACATGATGTGATGTGCACAACAAATGAGGTATCATCACCATATGTCACTGATCGAGCACATGCAAGAAGAAACAAGCCTGATGATGACATCATAAACATTATCAAGGCAAAAAAACTCACAAAATGAAGGACGAAGGTTGAAGGTGGGGACCAAAAAGGAAGGTATACCCTTCTTTGGAAGCCCGACACACGAACCCTAAAAGCTAACAAAAAGAAGAACAAGGGAAAGAGGAAAAAAAAGAAAAGGAAAACACAAGGGGAAATGAAGACAAGCAAAAACAAAGAAGGGGAGGGAGTCCCCATAGAAACCAATGAACAAAATTCTTGAAGAGAATTTTCGTCTTCAAATACTTTCAATAGGCTTAAATCCAATGATATCACAAATTTAATATTAAACAACAGAGTCAATATGTATCTCAGTATTTGGCCAATTGTACATTTCCCAATATTTTTCATCAATCTCAAAGTAGGTGTGCATGGTTTATTCCTTTAGAAAGCAAGTATCTATGAAACATAATAACCAACAAATCAAGACCATTTATTTGATCTTGCCTTTCTCCCAACTACGTTATTAAACTTTATTTTCTCTATCTATTTTCTTTTATTTCTTAGAACTATAGTTGGTGTGACCTGGGCATAGCTCCACTACTAGCTAGGCATTCATAGCCGTAACGAAGATACCTCTGATTCCCTCAAACATAGCTCTACTTTTGGCCAGATGTCCATAGCCCCAATAGAGGTTATTTGAATCACCCTTTTTCATTAATCCATTTTTCTCTCTTTTTGTTTTCCAGGCTATCACCTGGTGTTGAAATGGGAATCATTGTGGTTACTAAGAAAGACAACACCCTTTTGATTTTCTTCAACCCATAGATCACTATATTTCATTTATCTTCTAATCCTGATTCTTTAATGCTTATAAGTGTTGATATCCAAGCAACTAAGTTCCAAGAATAGTTGGCCTTGTATGCTAGATAAGTCAAGATTCCAAATTTTAATAACATATTAGTGAACTTTAAAACTAAACAAAGAAAAGATTTGAAAAGAGAAATACTTAAATCACTTCTTTCTTCATGGATACTTAAGACTTTACTCATATGACCCCACAAAAAAAAAAGGGGGAAGAACAAGAAAAGCCACATAGAAAGAAAAGGAAGTCCCAAAAAAGGATAGATAAAAGAAACAACAAAACGTATCTTATCTATTTACACAAAAGAGTCAAACTCTTCCCTAGGATCCAAAATAGTGTTTGAGAAATTTCCCATTAACAAGCAATGGGAAAAGTTCTCTAATAATAATGTTGATCCTAAAAGCGTTCTCCCCAAAAATCTCAAAGATTTGGTAAGGACCTGTCCAAATTTTATCAAATTTTGAATGGCTCCCTTTCTTTTCCTTGGATTTGTCCCATAACAGAACAAGGTATGAAATCCTAAAGGCCTTCATTTTGTCTCTTTTATCAAACCATCATTTGACCACAACCTGGTGTTTTGATACATGTTCTAATGCAATAGTACATTTTTCATCCAACTCTAACAATTTCATCAACCTAATTTGTATTGTGTCATATGTTTCCAGATAAATTTGCATAAACTTCAATGTTGGGATTCTAAGGTTCATTGGAAAAACTGGCTCTAAACCATAGACTAATTGATAAGGGGAAGTCCCTAGAGATATTTTAATCCTAGTCCATTTAGCCCATAAATCAAACTTAATGTGGGAGTGCCAATCTTTCAAGTTTTTATCCAACAGTTTCTTTATCACTCCTATTAAGTTTTTGTTTGTAGATTCAACCACTCCATTACCCTGGGGATAATAGTTTGACCAATACTTAACAATAATACCATGCTCAAATTCCCATTGCATTAATTGTACCGAAGAAAAGGAAGGGCCATTATCGCATACCAATGCAAAGTGCATTCCAAACCTGATCATGATTTGATCTTCCAAATATTTGATAACAATGTCAGTAGTACGCTGTTTACAAGTGACTTCTTTAGACCATCTCATGAAATACTTGGTTGCTATCATAATAAATGTATGCCTTACAAAAGAGTGAGGATGTATCATACTAATAAAATCAAGACCCCATTGGGAAAAAGGACATACCTTGTATATTGGTTGTAATGGCATAGGCGTATTTATTTCTCCATTGGCTCCTACTTGGCATACGTAACAAGTCTTGACATACTAGAAGTCACATTTGAACAAGGTAGGCCAGTAGTACCCAACACGTAGTATCTAATGGGCTATTGCCTCAACTAAGCCATTCCTTGTGCCAAACTTCTTGTGGAATTTTGTTAAAATAGAGACAATAGCTTCTTTATCTAGGCACCTAAGGTAAACACCTTCATAATTTCTTCTATACAAGACTCCAATTTTAATCATATAAGCTTGAATTTTGATCTTTAAGGCTCACCTCTGTGTTGTACTCATGTGATCAGGATATTTTTTCTCCAGTAGGTATTGGAAAATGTCCCTATACCAATCATCCAAGGTGATGTCTTGTTCTGTATATTGTTAGCAAACCAACTATTGATCTACACCCGCCATGGTTTTAGAGAGTCTTTACCTCTCACTAGTTTCATAGGCTAGATATCCATATTGAACTCTTGGAGTATCACCATCCATTTCTTGCATTGTTCCCCTAGTTTGTTCTACATCAACATAGACATGACTGCGGCATTGAGAACTATTGCAATCACTTTTCTTTGTATAATATAGTGTTTGAACTTCTTGATAGCCTTGTATAAAGCAAAGGACCATTTTTCCAAATTTGGATCTTACTTCGGCATTCTTGAATGGAGCACTCATGAATGAAATCGGCTTCTCATTTCCTTCCTCACCCTTTTATGTAAGAACACCTACATAGGAATTACCAGAAGTGAAGGTGTAAACATGGAATGGCCTAGAATAATCTAGGCTAGCCAATATAGGTGCACTAGTGATAACCTCTTTAATTTCCTAAAAGGATTTCTTGGCCTCAGCTATCCATTCAGTTTTGGCATCCTTTTTGAGAATATCATTCAATGGTCAAACTATTTTTGTGAACCAACTGATAAACTTCCTACAAAAATTAATCTTTCTAAAGAAATATTTCAATTATTTCTTATTTTTTGGGAGAGACAACTTCATAATAGATTCAAAATTATGCATTACTAGAAATAAATTCATAAGGTTTCAAGGATCGACCTTTGGGATTACCATTTCCCTCATCCCTTAAGATGTGTAGTTCAAACTTAAACTTTGTATAGTTCAGATATCGGGGATCGAATTTCCCTCGTATCCCTTACTTTAAATCAAAGTTCTTAAGGCATGACAATTTTCTTGGGCATCGGGGATCAGGTTTCCCCTTTTCCTCTTACCTAATTCCTTTTACTAGGTTTTATGTCATCAGACGTCGAAAGTAGGAAATCCCCTTTTCCCTTTGCCTCTAGTGAGAAGTTTATGAAGATATGATTTTCTCTTAATCAGGTATCAAGGATCAAAGATCCCTCTTACCTCTTTTGTTATCATTATTAGTACAATGTAAATAGTATTCTCGGCTCCAGAAGTCCGAAAGGTTTCCGGAATTGGGGTGCAGTTTTTACCTTTCATCTCACTAGTTAATTTTAGTGAAGGTTAAAGGAAAATACCGACACCCGAGGTCTAATTATCATTTCATTCATCTAACTTGATTCTTTGAAGAGAAATAAAATGAAGACACATGTTTTCATTTTACCATTTAGGATGAAAGTGATTCATGTTGGTGGATATCAGAGGTTGAGAATAACCTTTACCTATTGTACCTCTATAAGTGGTTTTTTATTAGCATTTTGATAGGTGTAAAGGAGACTTTGTTATAGGTATGGCTTAAAACTAGTGGGGTGATATCTAAGGGGGTTTGATCTAAGTTGGTTTGATCAAAACCTCTTCAATTGGAATCCTTTAAATAGAAATTTTCAAGGCTTAAATCATTATATTTTCTAAAAATATGTGATTTCAACAAAAAATAGGATCTCCCAGAAAGTGTAAACTACTATTATGGGATTACCCATGGCAGGATTATTAAATTTTATTAGAGGTCCATGTGGCACTCCATGTGAACCTTCCAAGATAGGTTGCACATGTATTGACACCTCTCCCCTTTGCAATAAGGAAACACGATTTTTTGAAAACCTCAATAGTGTTAAACTATGTAGCAACAATCATCCAATTCACTTTGAATGGTAGACTACAACATAGTTGAACATGGAGAGAATTTGGAAAATCATGTCTCCCTATTGCTACCACCTCATAGGAAGGTATAGTTTCATGTCAAAAATGATTTTAACTGTTATTAGCACTGCAATTACATGCTTATATGATGAAAAAGTTATTAACAAGGATGTGCTCATTGATAAGGTTGATCGCTTTATGGGTTGAAGTCTTAAATTTATATCATTATGTTTGGAAAGAAGGAATGAAGTTTTATTCTTATGCTTATGTTTGGGATGATAGATACATGTGGCATGGATGAATGGATTTTGGTAATTTATATATTCAGTAATTCTTTAGGGAGACTTGATTTTACCAAAGCCTTTCTAATGGTAACCTATGTTGCACTTGTCCACAATTCCCTTTCAATTATTAAGTGCAACATAGGTAGACATGAAAGACCTTCAAAAAACCAAGTCCCCTAAATACATATTGTAACAAAGTAGAACTATTGATTTTTGTTCTATGGTAATACATGTTGATATTTGCAATGAATTGTTGGCAGTGTAGTGCCAATGTGTAGACAATGTAAAAGTGATTCATATACATAGATATATACGTATACACATATGTACACATATATATGTATACATATATAAAGAGTAAGACTGTTAACCTATGACTGTAATGAAGAACAAATTGAAGCAAAGGGATGAAAAATAATAAGTCAAAGTTTAACAAATCTCATTTTTTATAGGAATGTATAGTATACACATAATCATGCATAGTAAACTGGGAGCTACACTTATATTGTATACAAGGGAAACACAACTATTAACTGGGAATTTGTGTGGCATGTCATGGAGGTAATAGGAAGGGATACACATTAAACACTACTGTACAAAAGATTTGGTGGTGGCGGTGAGCGATTAATGTGAGCAAATGAACTGAAAGGGTGGCAAACTGTTACTCTTTAATGGTTAAATAGATAATCATAAATAGAAATACTTCATAAGTTATAGGACCTTTACACAATATGTATACTAATAAAATTCATGTATAGGAAAACAAATAAGTCATGTTCTCTCTTAGTATTTGAATATGGCAACACAATCTATGAAAATAAACTAGATTCATAACTTCTCTTATGGGTTAAGTATAAAACTACTTAGTTGTGCAAAATTAAGTTGGTGGGAAGAGAGGAGGGTGGGTTTCATAGGGAAAGATAAAGTTACTTAATTTGAATAGACATTCTTAAACATATCAGCAATCATGATAATATGTACAAATCTAACCCCAATGTTTGGTTTCTAGAGGTACAAGTCTACTAAATTTATTATATAATAATATAAGGCACAAAAAAAAATTTATGGACCCTTCATAATGACATTAGTAAGAAAAAATGATACTTGTGTTCATACACAATAACCTACACTAACATTGCCATATTAGAATAATAGTAATATTGACTTCAACTTATTGTGCTATCTTATTATAATATTGAATTGTAAACCTTAATCTTGCAAGAGTGGTGTCACATTAAGGTTCTAAAATTACATTAATTATATAGATAGTGTTGGGAATAGGATGCCATTTAATTGCAATCCTAAACATTATTTATTTCATGTATCTCCTAAGTCCTTGGAATGTGTTCAACAACACTAGGATTAGGAAGAGAATAATATTTGATGAAATAATCATGTTAATTGACATTTGTAATTAATTATAAGTGTTAGGAGCATATGGCGATGCCTTGGAGTTAGCTCCTACAAAATAGGAGCACATGGGCACACACATGGGAGGTGGGATCCACTTTGGTTCAATTAACTGGTTGGTGAATTGAGTACACTTCAAGAAATGCATCCTAGGTTCCTACAAAATAGGGATTTTGATTTATGCATGTTGAGGTCCTATAAAATAGGGGATGATGTGTACGAGGTTCAGTTCAGTTCAATTCAATTCAGTTCAATTCAGTTCAATTCAGTTTAGTTCAATTCAATTTAGTTCAATTCAGTTCAGTTCAGTTCAATTCAATTCAGTTCAATTCAATTCAGTTCAATTCAGTTCAGTTCAGTTCAGTTATGGTTCAATTATCTTCAATTAGTTTTAGTTGAATGCTAGTTGACTTCAGTTAACTTGGAATGCATGGCTAATGACTTGAGATGGATGATAGATACCAGGGACTACCTTTAGTTAACAGGGGATGACCATTCTTGCATGAATGGTGTTGAGAAATGTTCCAATTAACAAGAAATGACTTGGACCCATCTTGGGTGCCCAAGTTGGCTTCTTGGAATTAACTCCTTTGCATGTTGAGATATATCAGAAGGCTGAGTTAAGTGGGCCCTCTTTTGGGTGCCTACTTTGAGGATAAAGCCTTGAAGATATTTACAGAATAAAGGTTGAGTTGGCACTTTAGTTTGGGATTCCCAAATGCATGAAGATGAGGATTTGACATTGTTCTTCACGGCATAACTCTACTTGCAAGAGATAGGCGTATCTTTTAGGGATAGGGATTGAGCATTGTAATTGTAACTCATTTGGAGTTTACAAAGTTGATCAAAGCCTATTTATCTCAAGCAAGTTGAAAAGAGTTATTATCAGTTTTATTACAGGTTGTGAAGAAGTTTTGGGGAAGGAAAAAGAGGCATTCTCAAGCAAGAATTGGAGCTATTGTAATCTACTTCAAAGATTGAATAATAGATTAATTCTTGGTGGAGTTTTTTCCCGAAAGGGTTTCTCCATGGTATATGCTTGTGTAATCTTTCTAATATCCTATCTACTTCTTCTATCAGCTTCTGTCTACATTCTACAAACAGTAAAATGGATTAATCAGATAATCACCCACAAAGAATCTGTAACGAAGGAAAAGCATATTTAGATCAGCAATATTAAAGTTTTACAAAGTATTAAGCTAAGAAAAATCCTCAATTTTCAATAGATAGATGCAAGTAATAAGAGACCATCAAAACAATTTAAACTCCCATCCAATACACATTTAACCTATAGATAATTCTTCATATTGTAATCTCAATATATTGTTGTGTATGAATATCATTGCCCCTACTAGTATTACCAAAACATAAATTGGAATACTTGAACATTAACATACTTGGGTCTTCATACTAAAATAATAGAATCCGTTTGTCTATAGACCCTGTTATAGTTCACTTTCAAGGTAATTGCTTCTCATTCTTGAAATATGTTCAAACTAATTCTTTATTGAATCATTGACCTTCAATTATGTATTACTAGTTAACATTTAGTTTGACTATCATTAGTTATGACAACTTCCCAAATATTATGACAATAGGGGAACACAATTCCATATTTATTCAAAATAAGAGATCCTTTGGTGTGAAAACAAAATTATAGGTTAAAATAGCAAAGTGTTCAAATAACCAACAATATTTACCTAATTGAATTGATGAAGCATAACCTATGATGAAGAGAAAACACCCAAATTTATCCATTGCACCTAAAAAGATACAATATTTTTTTTGACTGAATTGATGAATGAGAACATATGAAAAAGAGAACCACAAATTTATCTATGGCACTAAAAAAACCTACAATATTTACCTCATTGAATTGATGAACCAGAACCTATGAAGAAGAGAACACCCCCAAATTTATCAATGGCACCTAAAAAAGCTACAATAGTGACATGATTGAATTGATGAAGCAAAACCTATGAAAAAGAGAACACCCCCAAATTTATCCATGTCACCTAAAAAAATCTTCAATAGTTTTTTTGACTAAATTGATGAATCAAAACCTATGAAATATAGAACACCCCCAAATTTATCCATGGCATCGAGAAAACCTACAATATTTAACTCACTATGATGCAAGAGAATCCCTAGTTGTAAAGAAATCTTGTATTAACCAAAAACATTTCTTTTTATTGCATTTATTTTTTAGTAGTTTCAACATTTCATTCTAAATTTCATCGCAGTATCATTTCTCAGCTCACAAAGCAAGATATAGTATCTACACATCGACATCCATCACATACCCATATTTCAAATCATTTGTATTTGTCTACTAAAAGTTATCACTCTTAGAATTTCACTGTAATTACAAGTTAGAGCATTTGGGGCCAACTTCGTCCATATTTATTAGTATGAACCTATTCCAAAGCATGTGAAGCTTAATGGGACATCATACAAGCATTTTGGGTCCAATGGGATCTATCTTGGAGATTCACAAGTCATTTCATTTCTTGAAGAATTATCTTCTTATGTTTTGAGGTCGACCTTCATGTGTGATCATTCATCAGGTTTTGTAAACCCTTATAGTCGACGTGAAACTTTGTTGGAGTTGGAGAAGAATATTTAAGAGCATTTGTAACTCATTGTAATCAATCATCCATAGTTAGTTTTAGATTTCATGATCAGAGTTTAGGAATTTCACACACCCCCTTGAGGGATTATAATAAGGACTTTGGCCAGTTGTAATTTTGAATGCCCTTGTGGAGGGCTTGTGAGCCTCAATTATTCACCCATGAGGCATATGTTGCATGTAAGGTTTCAAATTCAATAAAGATTCATATTTGCATAATATTTTCTTGTGTTATTTCCACTATTTTGACTCTAAGTTGCATGGTTTGGATAGTTATTTCTGAACCCTCCATCTGTGACTGCACCTAGTGGTATTAGAGAGATTTTGTGAGTCCTAAATACATTCCTTGAGGTGAATAGATCACCTACTTGAGGAAGACTACATGTGTTTTCAACTAATCATTGATTGTGAGGCAGCTGAAACCCTTGTAGCTAGATCACCGAATTGAGGCAGTTGCACCGGATCCAAGGGGAGAAATGACATCAAGGAGAGTGCCTGCTATGGAAAATGTTGCTGGAAGAATGGATGAAATTTTGGAAATGATGCACAAAATGCGAGTTCAATTAGATGTAGTAGAAGAAGAACGAAGGTGAGGCCTAAACCCTAGGAATGAGGATGAAAGATATGATGAAGCAGATCATATTGTGAATCGAATAGAAGAATCCCTAGAAGGAGAACAAGAAGAATCAAATCAGATAAAAATATTGAAATCTATTTCAAAGATTAAAAAAAGACCTAGAGTTGAAATTCAAAATTACGCAGGAAATTTAAACCCTGAAGAATTGATTGATTGGATCAATGAAATGGATGAATACTTGGAATATGAAGAAATTGAAGATCCAAAAAGAGTCACATTTATGAAAACAAAGTTTAAAGGTCTTGTTGCTTTATGGTGGAAAGAAGTTCAATTGGATAGAAATAGAAGGGGAAAAGAGAAAATCGTCAAATGGGATAGATGGTGACAAAGTTGAAGAATCAATTTATACTAGCCGACTATGAACTTGGATTGTTGAAAAGATCATAGAACCTGAGAAAAAAGGAGAAATTTGTGGAGTATATTGAAGAGTTCTACAAGATGATCACTAGACCTACACATAGTGAAGAGAAAAGGTTGCGAGATACATCAATGGACTGAGAATAAACATTCAAAAAGAATTGATCTTGGTAAAGATGACATCAATTGAGGAAACATATCAGTTTACATTAAAAATGGAAGAGAAGATGAACAAGAAGTTTGAAAAAAGGAAGAGAAGTGTAAGATGAAGATTCCAAAGGAGTGGATCACAATTCAAAGAAATAAGACCCTATTCAGAGAAGAACAAAGTTGTAAAACCCTACCGGAGTGAAGAGAAGGACAATAATTCATACCGTAGAGGAATAGACGATAGAAATTTCTATTGCAGTGACAAAGGAGGTCATAATTCGTACCTCAATGATGGATTCTAGAGAGATGAAGGGAGATTTGAGAAGAGACCATTCACAGGAATCTATTTCAAGTGTGGAGATGAAGTACATAGAGCATTTGAGTGTCATCAAGGAAGTACTAAAAAGAATACTGAGCATACCAAAAGAGATGCTTATGTGGATGAAGAACATATTTAATCCCCTAATTTAGTTGGGAAACCTAATAAAGGTGAATCATTGTGTTACCTATTTTTAGCTACAACTCAAAACAGGTAGAGCTGAATTGAAAATTCAAGCCAAAAGGTACACAAGATATTCAAACTTTTCTGCTAAGTACTCATTATTGTGTAATGATTGATTACAAGGTGAATTTCAGTTATATTATGCAAGAACATTTAAAAATAATATCATAAGATTGCATAATGTTTGCTTCTTTATTCATAATATACAAACCAGAGTCCCACACAAGCCGTGGGAGTAACTTCATTTGATTTTCATAATCAAATAATGGATGCAAGGAGGAACTATAAACTACACAACTCAGGATAAGGTAAGCATGAAAAATAAAGTGATTAGTCATTTCCTATAGTGATGAATCGTTGAACACTTGATGTCTTTGAGTTGTTGTGTCTCCAGTGTCTCTGGGTTGTTCAGCTCCAAGCTCCATATGTTTCCTACAAGGTTGTTGAGTAATGATGTTAGAGCTGAGCTCTAAGCAACGAAAAATAAAATCCTACTTTATGCCTACATTACCAACAAAAATGTAATCTACATCCATTCAAGAATACATCAGATGATTAAATCATAAAAAGTCAGATGTTCAGAAAGCACAAAGTTTAATGGAAGCTTTTAGCTTCAATTGTTTTATCTAACACTGTTTGTATCTTGTGTAGGTAACAGGTACATGTTTAAATTGCTGATTCATTATGTTCAGGATTTCAACATGTGGAGGAAAATGGGCTCCCACAAGGGTTGAGCCCAACATGCTGCTTTCTTTGATTTAAAAGAAGGATATGAGGAATAGTCAATCAAATGCATCTTCCTTATTTATCAAAAGTGTTATTATGCAATCAATAATCAAGGAAGTATAATGCCAAAGTACATGGATCTTGCGAGTTTGAAAATGATTATAATCACATGTTTTCATTACACCTACTGCTTCTATTAGATATAGGAGAACGAGAGGAGTAGGTTTCTATTTTCTCATTGCATGTATACAATGACAAATTTCCTTAGTTTCATAAAGTTGCATGAAGTAGTGACTTTGTAAAATGGTAGATTACGAATGCAACATATTGCTGATTTATATTGAAAAGATAGAGGGGAAATATCCATAGTTGATTATCATACAGACCACCAAGAGCAAACTCCTATATCAAAGACAACAAATTATACAGGTCAACATCAATACAAGAGTCTTTCACTAGTTTTTTGGCATCATGATAAATAAAAATCTCTTAATACAAATAAAAGTACATTGCAAAAAATATAGACACATTACAATCTAAATGGTTATAGCCTATTGAATAGTCATAAGACTATTAAATGTGCAAGAGTTTATCATAAGTATAACTGATGTAGGAGAATCCAGTGGTGTAAGGGCAATCCTACATCACCCAAAAATATCTTTAATTTCATTTAGCTTTTTGTAGATGTTGTTGCATTTCTGGATACCCTTTTTCGTCGAAGAAGAATTCCCAACTCTTAGAACTACTTTTCTGCTTTTTCCGCTCAATTATTATTTTTAGCAGGTGTGAATTTGAAGGCGTGAGGAGACAAAAATTTAAGGGAAGCTTCAGAATAGAAAGTTAAGCACTTTGGCGAAAGAATCAGATCAAGATCATTCCTGGTTCAAAAGTTATTCAAGTTTCAGTTTCTGTTTTTTGCCCTATAAAATCTTCGAAGCTAATTTTGAGGTACTTAAAAGCTCCGGATGGGCCCGAAAATTGGCGGAAAATGAAAATTTATTATGATTGAAGATCCGATGGTCAGATCTTAAGTTAGGGCTTTCGGAAGTTGGTGCATAGTTAGAATGTTGTTTTTGACTCCAAACGAAGAATTGGGCTATTTATGGGCTAGTTTCTGATTTTTGTGTGTAGCTTTTGGGGAAAGAAGATTGCATATTGCGAAAAAGGGAATTTTTGTAGTTTTCTGTAATTTGCATGTATTGCAGAACTCGAGGATTTGAGATCCTCTGCCTATAAGAATTTCATATTTTGAAAATAATAAGATTCTCTGGTTTTGTGCGTGGATTTTTGTGACTCGGGTTGACACCCTCATCAATAACACATTGTCTTATTTTCTCTCAAGGAGATCACATATAGTGGTAACAACCTACACCAAGGAGGTTTCATTTTCATGTAATAAACAACAGTTTGGACTCAAAGCAGAGGAAAATGCCTTTCTTTCTGAAGGTAATATGGTAAAGAGGCTACAACCATGAAACATACTAAGGGTTTCTTGTTTCTACATGAAAGAAGGCACAATGACAGTCTTAAAAGAATAGCTTCAGGTATGACAGCCATGAATAGTGAGGTATCATGATGAACTAAGCCACCATTAAGATTAAAGACAGATTTTGTAGAGTGAATGCATCTTTGAAAGATTCAAGGGTGAGAAGGTACTATGAGGTACAATACATAACTGAAGGGCAGCAAATCAAAGCATGAGAGGTACAACTTTCAAATATTCAAGTTGCAGTCATAATCTACAGAGTGCTATCAAAAGAATGTTGATTTTCTATGAACGAATGTAAAGTTGCCATCAAAGACAGTGCAAGGAAGGTTTTTCCCTCTTCATCTTTTTCTTGCAGCCGCAAGCTTTGGATATTTTTAAGTACATAAAATAAAATGATGAGTGATGACTTGAGTATTCACATAGAAACCCTCAAAGTAGGGAGGAGGGTTAAAGAGGTTTTTTCTAAAAAATGTTATGATGGCCATAAAAATAAATTAAACCCTTGAGTTTTGTGATTAAATGAAAAACCTAGATCTTCTTTCCACATATTGTTCATAATGTTGGAGGACAATCTTGAGCAGAGAAGAATAGGAAAAATATACCTCAATGCTGAGCCACTATCTACAAACAAGAGGAAACACATGGCGGCAATGAGACTATAGAGGCCGAGTTCTTCACATGACAAAAATGCAAGGAAAATATCAGAAAATACATGAGGAGGCCATGACCATGAAACCCTCTACCTGGAAAATCAATGTACAAACCCATCACCATGGCTGCGACTATCATGAATAATAAAGTATGACAGAGATTTCTAAGAGGAACCCACGTCCATAGAGCATATTCATGCAGAGAAAAACTTTCATGCTAGTTTGAGATTTTAGAAACCACAAAAGAATAGAAATTAAGTCACGACCTAGCTTAAGAGATACAACAATATGGAGAGCTTACCCGAGTTTGTAGTGGAGGAAATGTATTTAAAAGATTGTTGTAGAATCTCCAAGGAATTCCTCAATGGCGGTCCATATACATAGCAAATGGAAACACAAAAACTGTGTGAGGCAACAATTTCCCAAAAGGAAAGAAACTTAGAATCATTTAAAAGCAAGCAATGAAGCTATGCGGCCAATGACACACATAAGGAATCCATTTCACTTACCCCAAGAATGGAGCTCAAAAATGTAAACAAATGAATTCACCTCTTCATTTCACTTCCAGGCAGAGAGAATCAGCTATTACAGAGCAAAAAAATCACAGATTCAAGCTCTCCAAACCCCAAGCATGGCGGCGTGACAAAGAGAAAGTGTTTTTCATGAAGAACAAAGTGATATGATTAGGGTTTACTTGTTTTAGGTTTCTTTTTGTTCTTCCCCTAATCATTTATTTTTGGACAATGAATATTGACTTCTAAGTCAATAAAAATCAAACACTATGATGAAGAGGCTGAAATAATATTTGAGAAAACTATATATTTCATCATATGTTATATGATATACATATATTGCATAAGGACGACACAAGCATGTGTTGGAGTCTTCTTTACTTAATTTTTAGTATTTTTCCTTTCTATTTCTCATTGTAAAGTTTTTCAAACTTAATTAAAAAATTATTGATTGTTTTAATAATTTTTTGAAATAACTATTATTAAAAAGGGGGATAAGTACTAAAAGGAGAAATTTTTGCTCATGCAAATATGCCTAATTTAGATTGTGCATGGAGGAGTTAAAAATATTAAAAAAAAATTCACTCATGCACAAGTGGAGCTTCAAGTTTAGTTATTCAAATGATGCGAATAGTGAGGCTTTTCTTTTAGTTCTACATCAGTTCATAGGGTATTTTGATCATGCGCATGCAGAGGTGGATTTTTCTAGGCAGAGAGAGCAGTTTGCTTCAATTTTGAGCTATTTTTGTCAGGGTTTTCTCTTCTTCTCGGATTTTGCTTTGGAGTTATTGATTTTAACTTCAGTTGGATTACAGTTCTATTATTGGTTGCTTTGTGCATGCCTTTTGTATATATTGGAAAAACTTAGTCATTTTTCCTCTAGTTCTTATTTTTCACAATCTGCGAAGCTTTTGTCTTTCAGACTTTTCTTTCTACAAAGAGAATCATTTTGTAACTCAGTTTTCAGTTTTTTAGATTAATACAGTAGCGGGTTTATAGGTTCATTTTGTGTCATTTTGCAAAGATTCCTTCAATTTCGGTGAAATCAAAAGTCTGCCTTGTCATTATGATGTTTTTATGAATGATTTGATGAAGTTTTATTGTGTTTAATATCAAAACCTTTAAAATTATTGTCTCGTTTATATTTGCATGCATTCAAAAATAGTGAAAATCACAGGTCTAGGGTTGTGTAACAAAATAATCTATTCTTCTTTTCTGAGAAAACTTTGTTTTCCTTCAAAAGTGGTTTATTCAAGCCTTCCTTAGAATCATTTTTGTGGTCAAACTATCAAATTGACTTGTGTGGATAGTTTTTATGAAGTTCATTGTGAATTGTAGTTGCAAGTCTTTATCAATTAGGTGTATCACCATCAATTTACAGTTTTATGTGCATTTATTACAATCCTTCTATCCCTTTTCTAGCACAAGTTACTCAATTATCAATTTGAAATTTAATAGGAAGCCAACCTAGAACCCAGAGGTTTACTTTCAAATAGGGTACCCACAACCTAATATTATTCCAATGTTTCACGGGATTACAGAGTTTTGCAGCTTTGCATGCTGGTGCTAATCCTCGTGACAACAATTTTTGGCACACTCGATGGGACCTGAAATACACTTCAAGTTAGAAGAATTCAAAGATACAAGTTCCTGTCCTGGTATACTCAGTAGTATTTCAACCTTTTAGAGGTCACTATACCTAGCGACTTTGAGCATATTTACTAGTTTCAACATATTTACTAGTGGTATGTTACAAATACAGGTTTTTTCTAATTTCCAGCATATGTAAGAGTAGAAATGATAGATTTTCATGGATGTCATGTATACCCGCCATCATATGATGATTTTTTTTCTTATGAACCCTCTTATCAGCCATACCCAAACAACCATAATCTTGGTTTTGATCAAAATCCATATATCACAACGAATAACCAACAATTTTATCATTCTTACCATCCTCCTACACATGCTAATACTTCGTATCAGCCTTTGTATGTTCAAGATCAATCCCAGAGCCACCATTTTTTTAGCAATCAAAAAATCAATCCAAATGATCAGCTTCAAAAGTTTCAATTTTTTGAGGATAAGCTCAAACAAATTCACAATCTAGAGATAAGGTTGAAGATTTTTTCTTGGAGAACCGTTTAAAAAGAGTGAATTGAATGTGCAACAAGAACAATTGTTTTGTCTTGAATATGATTGCTCACAAAATTATAATTATGAATGTGAACAAGAATATGATTTACAACAGAAACAGGAGGAGTATCAAGCTTATCTTCAAGATCAGCAATATGAGGTGCAAAGGAGGCAATTTAAAGAAAATTTTGCTCAACAGCTTGCTGCAAAAGATGCAGAAAAGAGGCTGAAACTTATCGAAAAAGAGGTTCCCAAGGTTAAAATTCCAAGTTCGAGTCAAGGTGAATCTCCTATGTCTTCCAATCTTGAAATTTGAAGTTTTAGGAGCTCTCCTACATTAGAAGAACCGAGTCTTTAAGCAAGAAACAAGCCCAAATATTAGTTTTCCAAATCCATTTTTTGGAGAAGATATTCCTGCGTTCAAAATACTATGCTTCATACAAGAAGAATCTATTCATGAGCAGGTTCAACATGCAATCCTTCAAGAGCATACCTTCCCCAAGCTTGTACAGTCTCAACAACCTCAACAAAATTAGACTTCATGTTTAGATACAATCAACCCATCCATAGAAGAACCCATTGATATCTTGATTTCTCGAGATAATCAAGTTGTAGATCAAGAAATAGAGGGTGTATTTATAAATTAGGTCTCAGATCAAAAAAAGGTTGATGTTTTTTTATGATCTAGCTGATATAATTAATAAACTTCCATGTTTTGTTGATGATGAGCGAGAAGAATCTCAGATCACAACAGTATTAACCTCAGATCAACAAGAAGAAAGTAACAAGGGTGATGTTTTACCTCCTCAACAAAGTTGCAATAAGGTAAATAATCCTCTTCCGTAAAAAAATTAAAATCTGAATGAAGAGGACTCATTTTGGGATGAGCTTGAGGTATTCATTTAAATTTTAGACTCAAGACTTCCATCTGTTGAGGAAGAACATCAGAAACAACAGGTTGTTGAGGTAGAAAAGGATGTTCAGGTTCATGTTTTTGTTGATTTATTTAATGAACTTCCAGGATTTGTACATGAAGATGAGCAAATTGAACTAACATCAATGTCTAGTTTCAAGCAGCAGAATGAAGGGAATTAGTTAAGCATGGTACAAATTATGGAAGAAACAATTGAGGACAACCATGACTTGGAACATGATTTGGAAGCTTGGGAGATTGATTCATAAGAAAATATTTCTCAAATAGAACAAGAAAAGAAGCAAGTCATAAATGTTAAAGTATGAGCTTTGAAAACCATCATGAGGGCAGGTTAGAGCATTCACTATATAATCAATTTGTACATGAAAAGGATTTATTCTCAACTATCATTGAAGATTTTTTCTCTAACATAGTTGATGACTTATCATCTTTCAAAGCAAAGGATTTTGATCAATATAATCAAGTAATCAAAGAGGGTGTGGTTGATAAAGGAGAAACAAGCAAAAAGAGTTGCCAGTTTATCGTCTCAAAAGGATTCCCAATCAGGCATCTTTCCAGGACTAAGATTCCAAGCATACCCAATGAGGTTTCAGTAAAAGGACAACAAATACCAATGTATTCATTCCAAACCAACAGTTTGGTTGATTAAAATCATAGTGTGAGTGAGTTTTTTTACATTCTTCATGAAGAATTGTAGTAGTTTATCAAAAATATTTTTGTGTTGCATATAGTATCATTTGTTCGTGAACATGTGAATCAATGTTTGTTATTAAGGAAGGGCAATTATTTCTAACAACAAGTGAATGGTCATGTTTGAGCACTACCGTTGCTGGGTAGTGTAGGGTAGGATAAAAGTTTATCTTTCAATAAGTGACCCATGGCACGTTTTCATTTTAGTATTGTTTTGCTTTCAATAAGTGTAGTTGTTGCACGGGGTTTTCTAGCTCTATCTTATACAGAGTTTTAGTAGTTTCTTTCAATTTGTGTGGTTTGTAGCTGAGTTACAGGTTTTTGTGAGTCAAAACAGAGAAAAAAATGGACTCCATGCCCAATGGATAAGCTACATAATTGGTCAATTGTGTTAAGCAGGAAAACACTCCACAGAGTTCAACAAATTGTTACCTATTTTTAGCTTCAGCTGAAAATAGGTAGAGCTAAATTGCAAATTCAAGCCAAAAGGTACACAAGCTATTCAAATTTTTCTGCTAAGTACTCTTTATTGTGCAATGATTGATTACAAGGTGAATTTCAGTTATATTATGCAAGAACATTTAAAAATAATATCATAATATTGCATAATGTTTGTTTCTTTATTCATAATGTACAAACCAAAGTCCCACACAAGCCGCGGGAGTAACTTCATTTGATTTTCATAATCAAATAATGGATGCAAGTAGGAACTATAAACTACACATTTGAGGATAAGGTAAGCATGAAAAATAAAGTGATTCATCATTTCCTATAATGATGAATTGTTGAACTCTTGATGTCTTCGAGTTGTTGTGTCTCCAGTGTCTACAGGTTGTTCAGCTCCAAGATCCATATGTTTCCTGCAAGGCTATTGAGTAATGATGTTAGAGCTGAGCTCTAAGCAACGAAAACTCAAATCCTACTTTATGCCTAAATTACCAACAAAAATGTAATCTACATCCATTCAAGCATACATCAGATGATTAAATTATAAAAAGGCATATGTTCATAAAGCACAAAGTTTAATGAAAGCTTTCAGCTTCAATTGTTTTATCTAACACTATTTGTTTCCTATGCAGGTAATAGGTACATGTTTAAATTGTTGATTCATTATGTTCAGGATTTCAGCATGTGGAGGAAAATGGGCTCCCACAAGGGTTGAGCCCAACATATTGCTTTCTTTGATTTAAGAGAAGGATATGAGGAATAGTCAGTCAAATGCATCTTCCTTATTTATCAAAAGTGTTATTATGCAATCAATAATCAATGAAGTATAATGCCAAAGTACATGGATCTTGTGAGGTTCAAAATGATTATTACAACATGTTTTCATTACACCTGCTGCTTCTATCAGATACATGAGAATGAGAGGAGTAGGTTTTTGTTTTCTCATTGCATGTATACAATGATAGATTTCTTTAGTTTCATAAAGTTGCATGAAGTAGTGACTTTATAAAATGGAAGATTACGAATGCAACATATTGCTGATTTATATTGAAAAGATAGAGGGAAAATATCCATAGTTGATTATCATACAAACCACCAAGAGAAAACTCCTATATCAAAGACAACAAATTATATAGGTCAACATTAGTACAAGAGTATTTCACTGGTTTTTTGCATCATGAAAAATCAAAATCTCTTAATACAAATAAAAGTACATTGCAAAAAATACACACACATTACAATCTAAATGGTTACAGCCTATTGAATAGTCATAGGACTATTAAATGTGCAAGAGCTTATCATAAGTAGAACGCATTGTCTTATTTTCTCTCAAGGAGATCACATACAGTGGTAACAGCCTACACCAAGGAGGTTTCATTTTCATGTAATAAACAACAGTTTGGACTCAAAGCAGAGGAAAATGCCTTTATTTCTTGAAGATAATATGGTAAAGAGGCCACGAACATGAAACATACTAAGGGTTTCTTATTTCTACATGAAAGAAGGCACAATGACAGTCTTAAAAGCATAGCTTCGGGTATGACAACCATGAATAGTGAGGTATCATGATGAACTCAACCACCATTAAGATTAAAGATAGATTTTGCAGAGTGAATGCATCTTTCAAAGCTTCAAGGGTGAGAAGGTACTGTGAGGTACGATACATAACTGAAGGGCAGCAAATCAAAGCATGAGAGGTACAACTTTCAAATATTCAAGTTATAGTCATCATCTACAGAGTGCTATCAAAGGAATGTTGATTTTTTATGAACGAATGTAAAGTTTCCATCAAAGACAGTGCAAGGAAGGTTTTTCCCTCTTCAACTTTTTCTTGCAGCTACAAGCTCTAGAGTTTTTTAAGTACAGAAAAGGAAATGATGAGTGATGACTTGAGTATTCACACATAAACCCTCAAAGAAAGGAGGAGGGTTACATAGGTTTTTTCTTAAATTTTTTATGATGGCCATTAAAAGAAATTAAACCCTTGAGTTCTTTAATTAAATGAAAAACCTAGATCTTCTTTCTACATATTGTTCATAATGTTGGAGGATAATCTTGAGCAGAGGATAATAGGAAAAATATACCTCGATACTGAGGCATAGTCTACAAACAAGAGGAAACACATGGCGGCCATTGGACTACAGAGGTCGAGTTCTTCACATGACAAAAATGCAAGGAAAATATCAGAAAATACATGAGGAGGCCATGACCATGAAACCCTCTGCCTGGAAAATCAAAGTACAAACCCATCAGCATGGCCGCGGCTATCATGAATAACAAAGTATGACAAATATTTCTAAGAGGAACCCACGTCCATAGAGCATATTCATGCAGAGACAAACTTTCATGGAAGTTTGAGCTTTTAGAAGCCACACAAGAATAGAAATAAAGTCACGTTCTAGCTAAAGAGATACAACAATATGGATAATTTACCCGAGTTTGCAGTGGAGGAAATGTATTTAAAAGCTTGTTGTAGAATCTCCAAGGAATTCCTCAATGGCGGTCCATATACATAGCAAATGGAAACACATAAAATGCATGGTGAGGCCTTGATTGCCCAGAAGGAAAGAAAATTAAAATCATTTAAAAGAAAGCAATGAAGCTTTGCAACCAATGACACACAAAAGGAATCCATTTCACTTACCCCAAGAATAGAGCTCAAAAATGTAAAAAAATGAATTCACCTCTTCATTTCACTTCCAGGTAGAGAGAATCAGCTGTTACAAAGCAGAAAAATCATAGATTCAAGCTCTCCAAACCCCAAGCATGACGACATGACATAGAGCAAGTGTTTTGCAAGAAGAACAAAGTGATATGATTAGGGTTTACTTGTTTTAGGTTTCTTTTTGTTCTTCCCCTAATCATTTATTTTTGGACAATGAATATTGACTTCTAAGTCAATAAAAATCAAACACTATGATGAAGAGGCCGAAATAATATTTGAGAAAACTATATATTTCATCATATGTTATATGATATTCATCTATGGCATGAGGACGGCACAAGCATGTGAGAAGACTTGGAGTCTTCTTTACTTAATTTTTAGTATTTTTCCTTTCTATTTCTCATTGTAAAGTTTTTCAAACTTAATTAAAAAACTATTGATTGTTTTAATAATTTTTTGAAATAACTATTATTAAAAAGGGGGATAAGTACTAAAAGGAGAAGTTTTTGCTCATGCAAATATGCCTAATTTAGATTGTGCATGGAGGAGTTAAAAATATTAAAAAAAAATTCACTCATGCACAAGTGGAGCTTCAAGTTTAGTTATTCAAATCATGCAAATAGTGAGGCTTTTATTTCAGTTCACATGGTATTTTGATCATGCGCATGCAGAGGTGGAGTTTTCTAGGTAGAGAGAGCAGTTTGCTTCAATTTTGAGCTATTTTTGTCAAGGTTTTCTCTTCTTCTCGGATTTTGCTTTGGAGTTATCGATTTTAACTTCAGTTGGATTACAGTTCTATTATTGGTTGCTTTGTGCATGCCTTTTGTATATATTGGAAAAACTTAGTCATTTTTCCTCTAGTTCTTATTTTTCACACTCTGCGAAGCTTTTGTCTTTCAGACTTTTCTTTCTGCAAAGAGAATGATTTTGTAACTCAGTTTTCAATTTTTAGATTAATACAATAGCAGGTTTACAGGTTCATTTTGTGTCATTTTGTAAAGATTCCTTCAATTTCAGTGAAATCAAAAGTCTTCCTTGTCATTATGATGTTTTTATGAATGATTTGATGAATTTTTACTGTGTTTAATATCAAAATCTTTAAAATTATTGTCTCATTTATATTTGCATGCATTCAAAAATAGTGAAAATCACAGGTCTAGGGTTGTGTAATAGAATAATCTATTCTTCTTTGTTGAGAAAACTATGTTTTCCTTCAAAATTGGTTTATTCAAGCCTTCCTTAGAATCATTTTTGTGGTCAAACTATCAAATTGACTTGTGTGGATAGTTTTTATGAAGTTCATTGTGAATCGTAGTTGCAAGTCTTTATCAATTAGGTGTATCACCGTCAATTTACAATTTTACGTGCATTTATAACAATCCTTATATCCCTTTTCCAACACAAGTTACTCAATTATCAATTTAAAAATTATGTGCATTTATTACAATCCTTATATCCCTTTCCCAGCACAAGTTACTCAGTTATCAATTTGAAAATTTAATAGGAAGCTGGCCTAGAACCCGAAGGTTTACTTTCGAATAGGGTACCCACAACCTAAAAGTATTCCAATGTTTCACGAGATTGCAGAGTTTTGCATGTGGGTGCTAATCCTCGTGACAACAGTTTTTGGCACACCTGGTGAGAATTGAAGTACACTTCAAGTCAGAAGAATTCAAAGATACAAGTTGTTGTCCTGGTATACTCAGTAGTATTTCAACCTTTCAGAGCTCACTGTACCTGGTGGCTCTGAGCATATTTATTGGTTTCAACAAGTTCGGTGCTGGTATGTTTCAAATACAGGTTTTTCCTAATTTCCAGCATATGTAAGAGTAGAAATGATATATTTTCATGGATGTCATGTATACCCGCCACTATATGATGAAAATATTGCTTATGAACCCTCTGATCAACCATACCCAAACAACCATAATCATGGTTTTGATCAAAATCTGTATATCACAATGAATAATGAGCAATTTTATCATTCTTACCGTCCTCCTACACATGCTAATACTTTGTATCAGCCTTTGTATCTTCAAGATCAATCCCAGGGCCACCATTTTTCTAGGAATCAGCAAATCAATCCATATGATTAGCTTCAAGAGTTTCAAAGTTTTGAGGATAAGCTCAAACAAATTCACAATCCAAAGATAAGGTTGAAGATAAGGAAAATGTTTCTTGGAGAACAGTTTAAAAAGAGTGAATTGAATGTGGAACAAGAACAATTTTTTTGTCCTGAATATGATTGCTCATAGAATTATAACTATGAATTTTAACAAGAATGTGATTTACAACAGAAACATGAGGAGTATCAAGCTTATCTTCAAGATCAACAATACGAGGTGTAAAGGAGACAATTTGAGAAAAATATTGCTCAACAGCTTGCTGCAAAAGATGCACAAAAGAGGCTGAAACTTATCGAAAAAGAGGTTCCCAAGGTTAAAATCCCAAGTTTGAGTCAAGGTGAATATCCTATGTCTTCCAATATTGAAATTCAAAGTTTTAGCAGCTCTCCTACATTAGAAGAACCTGTACTTAAGCAAGAAACAAGCCCAACTCTTAGTTTTCCAAATCCATTTTTTGAAGAAGGTATTCCTACGTTCAAAACACTATGCTTCATACAAGAGGAATCTATTCATGAGTAGGTTCAGCCTGCAATCCTTCAAGAGCAGACCTCCACCAAGCTTGTACAGCCTCAAGAACCTCAACAAAATCAAACTTCATGTTTAGATACAATCACCCCATCCATAGAAGAACCCATTGATATCTTGATTTCTCGAGATAATTAGGTTGTAGATCAAAAAATAGAGGGTGTATTTATAAATCAAGTCTCAGATCAAGTAAAGGCTGATGTTTCTTATGATCTAACTGATATGATTAACGAACTTTCATATTTTGTTGATGATGAGAGAGAAGAATCTCATATCACAGTAGTATTAACCTTAGATTAGCAAGAAGAAAGTACCAAGGGTGATGTTTTACCTCCTCAATAAAGTTGCAATAAGGTAAATAATCCTCTTCCACAACAAAATGAAAATCTGAATGAAGAGGGCTCATTTTGGGATGAGCTTGAGGTATTTGTTTGAAGTTTAGACTCAAGAATTCCATCTGTTGAGGAAGAACATTAGAAACAACAGGTTCTTGAGGTAGAAAAGGATGTTTAGGTTCATATTTTTGTTGATTTATTTAATGAACTTCCAAGATTTGTACATGAAGATGAGCAAATTGAACTAACATCAATACCTAGTTTCAAGCAAGAGAATGAAGGGAATCAATGAAGCATGGTACAAATTATGGAAGAAAAAATTGAGGATAGCCATGACTTGGAACATGATTTGGAAGCTCAGGAGATTGATTCACAAGAAAATATTGCTCAAACAAATCAAGAAAAGCAACAAGTCATAAATGTTAAAGGCATGAGCTTTGAAAACCATCATGAGGACAGGTTAGAGCATTCATTGTATAATCAATTTGTACATGAAAAGGATTTATTCTCAACTATCATTGAAGATTTTTTCTCTAACATAGTTGATGACTATCATCTTTCAAAGCAAAGGATTCTGATCAATATAATCAAGTAATCAAAGAGGGTGTGGTTGATAGAGAAGAAACAAGCAAAAAGAGTTTCCAATTTATGATCTCAAAAGGATTCCCAATCAGGCATCTTTCTAGGACTAAGATTCCAAGCATACCCAATGAGGTTTCAATAAAAGGACAACATATACCAATGTATTCATTCCAAAATAGCAATTTGGTTGATCAAAATCAGAGGGTGAGTGAGTTTGTTTACATTCTTCATGAAGAATTGTAGTAGTTTATCAAAAATATTTTTGTGCTGCATATAGTATCAGTTGTTTGTGAACATGTGAATCAATGTTTTTTATTGAGGAAGGGCAGCTATTTCTCACAACTAGTGAATGGTCATGTTTTCAATAGGTTCCCCATGGCACGTTTTCATTTCACTATTGTTTTTCTTTCAATAAGTCTAGTTGTTGCAAAGGGTTTTCTAGCTCTGTCTTATATAGATTTTTAGTAGTTTCTTTCAGTTTATGTGGTTTGCAGCTGAGTTAAAGGTTTTTTTGAGTCAAAACAAAGCAAAAAAATGGACTCCATGCCCAATGGACAAGCTACATAACTGGTCAATGGTGTTTAGCAGGAAAACACTCCGCAAAGGTCACCAAATTGTTACCTATTTTTAGCTACAGCTCAAAACAGGTAGAGCCGAATTGCAAATTCAAGCCAAAAGGTACACAAGATATTCAAAAATTTTTGTTAAGTACTCATTATTGTGCAATGATTGATTACAAGGTGAATTTAAATTATATTATGCAAGAACATTTAAAAATAATATCATAAGATTGCATAATGTTTGTTGCTTTATTCATAATGTACAAACCAAAGTCCCACACAAGCCGTAAGAGTAACCTCATTTGATTTTCATAATCAAATAATGGATGCAAGGAGGAACTATAAACTACAAAACTAAGGATAAGGTAAGCATGAAAAAGAAAGTGATTCATCATTGCCTGTAATGATGAATCATTGAACACTTGATGTCTTCAAGTTGTGTCTCCAGTGTCTTCGGGTTGTTTAGCTCCAAGCTCCATATGTTTGTCTCATTTGTATTTGCATGCATTTAAAAATAGTGAAAATCACGGGTCTAGGGTTGTGTAACAAAATAATTTATTCTTCTTTGCTGAGAAAACTTTGTTTTCCTTCAAAAGTGGTTTATTCAAGCCTTCCTTAGAATCATTTTTGTGGTCAAACTGTCGAATTGACTTGTGTGGATAGTTTTTATGAAGTTCATTGTGAATCGTAGTTGCAAGTCTTTATCAATTAGGTGTATCACCATCAATTTACATTTTTAAGTGCATTTATTACAATCCTTCTATCCCTTTTCTAGCACAAGTTACCCAGTTATCAATTTGAAAATTTAATAGGAAGCCGGCCTAGAACCCGAAGGTTTACTTTCGATGGTACCCACAACCTAAAAGTATTCCAATGTTTCATGGGATTGTAGAGTTTTTTAGCTTTGCACGCGGGTGCTAATCCTCGTGACAACACATGGGAGATGAGGAGAGCTTTGATGCATGAAGATGTTACTAGTAAACCACTGCAAAGAAAGAGTTTGTTTAGAACCAGATGCAAATCTAGATGAAAGGTATGTAAAGTTATAATTGATAGTGGTAGCATTGATAATCTGTTTTTATAAGAGATGGTAACCAAGTTGAATTTTGAGAGATTGAAACATCCAAACCCCTATAGGATAGCATGGATTCAAGATGAGAATAATATATTGGTGAATGAGAAATGTTTGGTGAAATTTCATATTGGATCATATACGGATGAAGTATCGTGTGATATTATGCCTATGGATGCATGCCATTTACTGCTAGGAAGACCAAGGCAATATGATAAGAGATTTATTCATGATGGAAGAAGGAATACTTATATTGTGACTTCAAATGGAAAAAGAATCAATTTGATACCTTTGGAGGAAGAAGATAAAAGTGAAATTTGTGGCACTGCCAGACTTGTTTAGTAGATGGAAGGAAATTTTTGGATGGACGGAAGCATGAGAATATGTGTTTTGCATTGATTCCAAAGAAGGGTGATAATCTTGAGGTAGAGCACTCTACCACAAAGAATGAAGAGGTGGAAAAACAATTGACCAAGTATGAAGACATCATGTCAAATAATGTACCTGATGGACTAGCCCCAGTCTATAGTATTATCCATCACATAGATCTAATACTGGGAGAAAGTTTGCAAAACAAGGTAGCACATAGAATGGCACTGACAGAGAATGCAGAGTTGAATTGACAAATACAAGAGTTGTTAAGGAAAGGATTGACTAGAGAAATTTTAAGCCCATGTAAGGTACCTATTGTGCTTGCACCAAAGAAATATGGAGAGTGGAGAATGTGTACAAACTCAAGATAAATCAACAGGATCACTTTCAAGTATAGATTCCCATTGCCAAGGATGGATGACATTATGGATTATTTGAGTGGAGAAAAGTACTTTACCAAGATTGACCTAAAGAGTGGATACCATCAGATCAAGATCAAAGAAGTAGATGAATGGAAGATTGCATTTAAGACTAATGAAAGATTGTGTGAGTGGTTATTAAAGCCTTTTAGATTGACCAATACATCGAGCACTTTCATGAGATTGATGAATGAGGTACTAAAAAAATTCTTGGGTAAGTTTGTCATTGTTTACTTGGATGATATTCTATTTTTTAGTAAGACTAGGGAAGAAAATTTGTGGCACATTAGACAAGTATTGTAGAGGTTAAGAGAAGATAATTTGTTGATTAATGTTAAGAAGTGTAGCTTTATGAAGAAAGAGTTGGTATATTTGGGATTTGTTATTTTTGCTGAAGTATTGAAGATGGACCTTGAGAAGGTTAGAGAAATCATTGATTGGCCTACACCAGTGAACATTGGGGACGTAAGATCATTCCATGGATTAGCTAGTTTCTATTGGAAGTTTATCAAAAGCTTTAGTAGCATTTTTACACCCATGACTGAGATAATGAGAGGAGATAAGAAGAACTTTAAGTGGTCATATGGAGCATAAAGAAGTTTTAAATTATTGAAGCAAAAAGTGACAGAGTAACCAGTGTTAGCATTATCGGATTTTGACAAAGTATTTCAAGTTTATTGTGATGCAAGTGGAAATGCAATAGCAATATTGTTGAGTCAAGAAGGAAGACCTATAGCTTATTTTAGTGAGAAGTTGAATGATTCCAGAAGAATATATTCAATTTATGATCAAGATTTCTATACCATAATCCAATCCTTGAAGAAGTGAAAACATTACTTGTTGCCTAAGGAATTTGTGTTATATACTGACCATCGAGATTTGCAGTATTTGAACAGTCAAGGGAAGCTGAATCAGAGACATATGAGATGGGTTGAGTTCTTGCAAAGTTACACATTTATGTTGAATCATAGGAGTGGAAATTAGAACAAGGTTGTAGATGCATTGAGTAGGAGAAGGAATTTGCTGATAGAGATGATGATAGAAGTATTGGGTTTTGAAGAACTGAAGTGCATGTATGTGGATGATCTAGATTTTGTTGAAGCTTGGAGAGCATGTAAGGAACTAGTATGATAGACTGGAGCCAATGGTTGGACTATTTAATTCAAGAAGATATGTTGTTCAAGGGAAATCAATTATGTATTTTGAGGAGTTCAATGAGGGAGAATTTGATCAAGGAGAAACATAGTGGAGGACTAGCATGACATTTTGGAGTGGACAAGATAGTAGCTTTGGTTATTGAACATTATTTTTGGCCACATATATATAAGGATGTCAGGAAGTATGTTCAAAGTTGCAGAATTTTCCAATTAGCAAAAGGGAATAGTCAGAATACTGGATTATATAAACCTTTGACAGTACCATAGAGACCTTGGGAAGATATAAGAATGGATTTATGTAGAGAATGGGGGATTCGCTACTCATGAGTCTCTTTATTCTCAAGAGAATCCCAAGGGCCAAACTACCCTAAACTACCTCAAGGAATAGAGTAAGAGTTCTAGAATTAGAAAGATTAGTTCACAAAGATTTTCTAGAAAAACTAGTAGGATCTCAACCAAAGTACGATAGCATGAAACAAGGATGAAAACAAGACGTTTTGTAGTCCTAGAGGTGTGCTAGAGTCTTGTATAGACAAAAAAGTGAAAATATCACAACAAATAGAAAAGCAACTTCTAGCAATCTAATTACTAAGAACTTACAGAATGTGGGGAGGTAACAAAATGTAACAAGTAAATGAAGTGAAGTATAAATGATAAAGTAAGAGGATAAGAGGTAAAAACTACTCACAACAACCCAAGTAATGAAGCCTCTAGCAAGGAAATATATTCAATATCTGAATACATAAGATCGAGAGAAAATGTTGGGGCTGTATAGGGGTTTTCCTTAGTCAAACCCTCGTTTTGGTGTTCCCACTTCCACGGATAGTCGGATAGATAGAGAAGGTGAACAAAGTGAGCAAATACGAAGTGATAAAAGCAATCCCCTCTCAAGGAGGAGAACCTGTATCATGAAATAAAGATGCAATAGATAGGAGATGTGAGAAGTCCCAAGATGCTCACAAGCACAATATAAGAGAGATATCAATTGCAAGGCTTAATGAATCCAAGGAGGGAGACAAAGAGATAGCTACAAGAGCCAAGAGAGTTGTATAGAGTGTTGTGAGAGCATGAGAGTGCTATTGTAGAGAGTTGTGTGAATAATATAGCAAGACAAAGAGAAGAGGAAAAGGCTAGAGCTAAAACTAGAGAGAAGCCAAAATCACAAATGAATTAGAAAGATATCATTTAAAAAGAGAAGAGGAGGGAAAAAAAGATTCCCCTATGGTTACAAGGCGTCTCAAGCTGTTACCACCAACAAAATTAGCTAGAAAGTGGAAAAAATTCTCAAAAATAACCGTTTGAATGTTGAAATATCACTGGAAGCTAGTGCGATGCACAAATGTCCATGCGGCGTGCTAGTGTTGTTAGGTTTTCAAAGGCAGATATCTAAAAGCTAAATGCAGATTTTATCAAATATACCAGAAATAAAACACACAAAAAAAATAACACAGAGAATTTAACATGGTTCACCCAATGTGGGCTACATCCACCAAACCGTAGCCATCCAATGATATTATTAACCAGTGCAAAACCCTATTACAATATCGTGAATAATCGCCTGTTTCTTATCATACTGTAACTCTATCCCAAACCCTTTATAAATTAGGGTTATACAAAATCAGGGTTTTTTCCCTTTTTATGATTTTTCCCTTTTTCGGTAATTTCGCGAAAAAGTGGGATGAAAAAGCAGGATACATGAAGAGTGTACAGTATACACTGATCAGTCACCACATACCAACAAGTGTCTAGACACATCATGCTACAAAACAACTAGAATAGGAAAAGCACAAGATTTGGCGCAAAGCTGACACACAAAGGTGGCTACTAAAAAGGGGTCTTGAGCATCTTGAGAGAAAAAAGGCTGATGTAGGGGCTAAAATGAGCCTACATAAGATGCTAAGTGAGTGGACACTAAAGTGGATACAAGAATGTATGTGAAATTGAAAGGGGTGTAATTTTACGCCATTATATTTTTCCCCCACTTGAGCGGGCATATGAATCTACACTAATATGCATTCTAAAGGAGATCTACTAAACATAAATAACATTATGATGCCAAAAGGATACTATAGAGGAAGCAGATAGCTCTTCGAACCAAGGAAGCATGCCCCCAGGCTGAAGACCTACAAAAAAAACACATCAGACGAGAAAAATATGCACAAGACAACAATGTTAGAACATAAAAATCTATTATATCATGGGGTTAGAACATATAAAACACATACACATAGGCACACAATAAGCTAAAGGATTTGAGTCTGCAAAGTGAAATATACCTCGATGTAGAAGGTTGTATCAATACTATGCATCATCCCCAAATTAAGAAATAACACATAGAAGAATGCTTAAACGAATAGAGGAATGTAAGGATTGCTCGCTTTAAGAGAAGAATACATACAAGAGATAAGGAAGCAACCAATGTCAAAGAGAGAAATAATTATATACTCAAGATGAAGAAGATGCAATTCTCCAATCTAGTATACACAATTTGAGAAGAGAAGAGAAGAGAATTTAAGAGCTAGAAAGGAATGAAAATTCCAAAAGAGATGGCTCCAAAGGTACTCTCTCCTAGGGAGGTTTGGAAAAATGCATCGCAGATTCGTAAACCTACAGAAGGTGAACAAAAGGCTTTGTAGGTACTCTCTCTTACAGAAGTGAACAAAGAGATCTTGTAGGATGAAAAGTGCTTTACAAGTCCTCGAACTTGCAAAGAAGGTGCCCCAAGTGTTCAGTCCTAAGGGAAGCCTGATTATGAGAGACTTCGTAGAGTCTGATTGGTCCTCACAAGTGCTCATTCTTGCAAGGTAATCTTGATGCAAAGAATCTCTACAGGTTCTCAATCCTACAAAGCAATACTGATTAGAGAAGCCTATGGCTACTAAAAGTTGTGTTGCAGGACAGTCACAGAAAAGATAGGTCTAGTTGGGCTGCCCCCAAGCTAGACACCAAGATAAAAGATAGGTCTAATCGGGCTGCCCACAAGCTAGACACCAATAAATTTATTTGAAGGAGAAACTTTCAAAGGGGATTCCCTCAGGAACCCTTCAAGACAGTGAGGGGACCACTTAAGGGATGCTCCAATTGAAATATAGAGAGAAGAGAGGGGGTCCTTAATAAGGACACACATCTCTAACATAAGTTATCACTACCCCCTACCACACATGGGAGGAGAACCATGCAAGATACTTAAAGCATACAGGATAGAGGTAGACCTCGATATCACTTGTCATATTAATAAGAGGTAGGTACATCAACAAATATTTGAGTGATGGCACCTGAATCAAGAAGTTATTGTATTTTATCCTTCAAGGCCTTACATTCACTAGTGGAATGGCTAGGAACTTGATGGTATGCATAGAAAGAATGTTTTGATTTATCATGCTTATGAAATTCCTTATGTGTAGGAGGAGGAAGTTTAATTAAGCGGGCTTTGAGAAGCCTCAACAAGATACACTCTTTCTTAGATAGAGAATGAGGAGCAAGAAGCAACCCTTTCTCTTGTGGGGAAAATCTTGACTTCTCACAAGAAGAAGACATGAAGATAGAAGAAAATGGAGGATGAATCAATCCAAGAGAACGAGGTTGAGCAGAATTCATGTTATTCAACCATGGCTTCCATTTAGATTGTTCATTCAAGCAACCAAGACCCAAATTATGCTTATGAGGTACAAATTCTCTAGGGACCTGAATGCCTTTTTCATTATGCCCACAACCTTTATGCCCATATTTAGAGATGAGTTTAAATCTAGAGCCATAACGTGTTTGAAAATCGTAAGAATGAGGATCTACATAGAGAGTATTATTCTAGAAATGGGGATTACACTCATCTACAGGATCACCATCACCCTTATTGATAGGAATGCCAACATTAGCCATTTTTAATAAAGGTGTGATCATCTTCCTTGAAAGGAGGAGGATCAACATCAAGAACATTATAGTTGTTCACATTATCCTGCAATACAGAAGAATAACCATCTTTAATGGTGAATTAAGATGACATTATCAGAAGGAATAAGTGGATTAGGTCAACTTTATATTATCCAATGAAGGATTCTTTAAATTCTAAATAACCCCAATCATCACCAAGACATGCATTCTCTTGAGAAGAGGTAGAAGGAGAAAACTTAATATTTATTGCTTCAAAAGGATCTTCTTCAAGGAAATCTATCTCAAGAGTATCCTATGTAATAGGTACTATAGGAGTATAAATCAACACATTGGAAGAAACTGAAAGGATAAGAGTAGGCACAATTGAAACCTGACTAGCAACTTCCATCTCACATAAGTGCATAGCCTCAAGGTCAGCCCTGACCATGACTACTCAATTATTGCAAATGAACTTAATAGATTTATGCAAGGTAGACGGGAGTGCACCCATAGCATGAATTCACGGTCTACCAAGAAGAAGGTTATATGGTAATTTTTTTGACATAATATATACAAGGGTGGGTACAATAATGGGTCCCAACCTCAAATGCAAGACTATCATTCCTAGGTCTTGTTGAACGACATTATCAAACCCATGAATGACAACAAAAGAAGCATTAAGAGAAGATGAATCAATATTAATCTTAGGAAATAGATCAATGCTACATACATTGAGTGTTGAACCAACATCAATGAGAGTACATTTAATGTTGATAACATTAACATTAACTATAATCATTAAAGGATTTGCTTGTTTCTGGACATACAGGGGTAGAATTTCTTGTGGATAGAATGTGATATTTGGCGAATTTGCACAAATATGAGCCATCAATGCATTGACATCCATCGGCCTAGCAGATGTAGGAAAGAGGATATTTTGTAAGGCTTCCTGAAGAATACCTTGATAAACTAAATCAGACTAAAGCAAGTCCCACAATGAGATCTTAAGCGAGGTAACACGAAGTTGCTCGACAAGATCGTAATCACTAGGTGCTTTAGTTGTAGTTTTAGGTGCTGAAGGAAGACTTGGTTGAGAAGGTGGTAAAGAAGTAAGTTGATCAACATTTTTTTTATTCCTTCTATTATTATAAGTATGGGCTACCACTTTATAAGAGGGAGCCTTAGAAAGATTAGGAGAATCACTATCAAATGGAACACCATTAATAGAACAAATCCTTTTAGGAGAAGGACTTGCCAGAGTTAGGCAAATGACTAGTCTCTTAGGCTTTTGAGGGGAAATAGAGACATAGATTACATTTACAGAATCATCACAACTAGTGGAATAATTATTTGAAGATATATTCTCAACATCAATCCAGGGAGGATCAAATATGGAAGGAGATTCATCATTCACTAATGCATCATTTCTAGAGGAGAGTGCATTGGAATAGAGAAGAGATTCATCATTCACTAATACATCATCTATAGAAGAGAGTGCATTGGAATGAAGAGAAGGTAGAGTAATGTAAAGAAAGGTATCAATGATTTCATCTTCTTGCAACAATATATCCTTCAAAGCAAGAGGAATCTCATGAGAAGGATCAAAGATACAAAGTGACATGGGCAAAGCCAAGTCACTATCACATGCATGAAATGGAACATCATTAACATTTTGAATATAATTAGATACTAAACTGATAAAAGAAGATATTAAAATCATTTTGGATATAGGAAGTTAAATATGATAAATAATGAATAAACAAGTCAGCTGATCCAGAGTAGTCTAGGGGTGACAAAAAAAAAAGAAAAATCGAAAAATCCAGATTTTTGGATTTTTTGGATATTTTCTAGGTTCTAATAATTTGTATTTTCGGAGGTCTTCTTCGAAGAACTTGGGGTAAAACTTGCGTCGATCCCTAAAATTTGGCTATCGAAGACACAATATTTTAGGGACTAAATTAGTCTTCTTGGATACCTCTCCAACGTTGTAAATGGTTTTGAATTCCAAGCATCGAGTCAAAAGTTATGACCCCACCAAGTTGGGGTAAATAAATTCTTAGTTTTTTGAAAAAAGTTGTGATTCATATCGGGTTCACCAAAATTTAGAGAAGGGGGTTTTTCTATTCATGAGTCTCTTTATTCTCAAGAGAATACCAAGGGGTGAACTGTCTTAAACTACCTCAAGGAATAGAGCAAGAGTTCTAGAATTGGAAAGAGTAGGTCATGAATATTTTTTGGACAAACTTACAGGCTCTCGGCCAAAGGACAACAATGCAGAATAAGGACGACAACATGGTGCGCGATAGTCCCAGAGGCATGCTGGAGTATCATATGGACTAGAAAGTGATAATATCATAGAAAATAGCAAAGCGACTTCTAGCAATCTAATTACTGAGAACTTACAAAATGTGGGGAGGTAACAAAATGTAATAGAATTGAAATGAAGTGAATTATAAATGATAAAGTAAGAGGATAAGAGATAGAAACTACTCACAACAACCCAAGCAATGAAGCCTCCAACAAGGAAATATCTTCAATACCTACATACATAAGATCGAGATAAAATTTTGGGGCTATATAGGGGTTTTCCTCAGTCAAATCCCCGTTTTGGTGTTCCCACCTCCACAGACAACCGAATAGATAGAGAAAGTGAACAAATTGAGAAAATACGAAGTGATAAAAGCAATCCCCTCTCAAGGAGGAGAACCCATATCATGAAATAAAGATGCAATAGATGAGGGGTGTGAGAAGTCCCAAGATGCTCACAAGCACAATATAAGATAGATATCAGTTGCAAGGCTTAAGGAAGCCAAAGAGGGTGATAGAGAGATAACTACATGAGCCAAGAGAGTTGTATAGAGCACTGTGAGATCATGAGATTTCTCCTATAGAGAGTTATATGAACAAGATAGCAAGACAAAGAGAAGAGGAAAAGACTAGAGCCAAAGATAGAGAGAAGCCAGAAGCACAAATGAATTGGAAATATATCATTTAAAGAGAGAAGAGGAGGGAAAAGAAGCTTCCTAAGTGGTTACAAGGCATCTCGAGCTATTACCACCGACAAAATTAGTAGATAAGTGGAAAACATGCTTGAAAATGACCATTTGAATGTTGAAATGTCACAAGATGCTAGCACGATGCGTGGAGGTTTGCGCGGTGCACTAGTGTCTAGATAAATCACACTACAAAATGATGAGAATGGGAAAAGCGGTTTGACACAAATTTGATGTGCAAAGGTGGCTATTGGAAAGGGGTCCTGAGCATCTTGAGAGGAAAAAGGATGATGCAGGGGCTAAAATGAGCCTACACAAGATGCTAATGGAGTGAACACTAAAGTGGATACAAGAATGTATGTGAAATTACAAGGGGTGCAATTCTACACCATTACAATTTCATATTGGGATTGTCAAGAACACAAAGAGCATATGATTCAATCATGGTAGTAGTAGACAAATTTTATAAAATGACACATTTCATTCCTTGTAAGAAGACTAATGATGTTGTGCATGTTGCTGACTTATTTTTCAAGGAGATTGTGAGACTGCATGGATTACCTAAGAGTATAGTTTCAAACAGAGACACCAAATTCATTGAATACTTTTGAAGGACATTATGGAAGAAAATGAAAATAGATCTAAAGTTTAGTTCAACATATCACCCACAAACATATGGACAAAAAAAGTGGTAAAGAGAAGTTTGGGAAAACTATTGAGATGTCTGGTCAGAGATAAGGTGGGAAATTGGGACATAGTTCTACCGCAAGCATAATTTGCATACAATAATGTAATGAATTGGAGTACAAGGAAAATACCATTTGATATTGTGAAAGGAGTACATCCCAAAGGAGTTGTGGAGCTAAGAGACATCAGTATGGAGAATAAGAAGAGTGCAGAAGAAGAGTTTGCAAACTTCATGGAAACATTGCATAATCAAGTCTAGAAGCACTTGGAGGATATGAACCCTAAGTATAAGGAGAAGGCAGATGAGCATCAGAGACAGAAAGAGTTTGATGTTGGAGATGAAGTGATGGTATATCTGAGGAAGGATATATTTTCAATGGGAGCATACAACAAGTTCAAGATGAGGAAGTTTGGACCGTGTAATATTCTAAGGAAGTTTGATTTTGGAAATGCATATGAAGTGGAGTTATTAGAGACATTGGGTATATCACATATTTTCAATGTTGCATACATCTATGAGTATCATGAAGGGTAGTCAAGTGGTAATAACAACAAAGTGTATTTGAAGGAGCAGTTATGACATCAACCACCAAAGGATATTGAACATATTTTTGATACTAGAAATGGAAGGAGCTTTATGAACAATCAATACAAAGAATATCAAGTGAAGTGGAAAGGAAAATCGGTGGAGGATTCATCATGGATTTCTCAGGATGAGGTGGATCATTTTGGTTTTCCTCTTAGCCTTGGAAAGTGAGGGACTCACTTTTATTCCAACCCCAGGTGTATGATGTAGGAGCATCCCTGGTTGTAAAGCAATCCTATACCAACCAAAAACATTTATTTTTCTTACATTTCAGTCTATACCAGTTTCAACATTTCATTCTACATTTCATCCATTATCATTTATTAGCTCACAAAGCAAGATATAGCATCTACATATCAACATCCATCACATATCCAGATTTAAGATCATTTGTATTTGTCTACCAAAATTTATCACTATTAGAATTTCACTATAATTACCAATCAAAGCATTTGGGTCCGACCTGGTCCAAATTTCTTAGTGTGGACCTATTCTAGAATGTGCAGAGCTTATTGGGACATCATACAAGCATTTTGGGTCCAATGGGATCTATCTTGGAGATTCACAAGTCATTTCATTTTGTAAAGAATTATCTTCTTGTGTTTGAGGTCAACCTTTATGTGTGATCATTCATCGGGTTTTGTAAACCCTTATGGATGACACATATCTTTGTTGGAGTTGGAGAATCATATTTAAGAGCATTTGTAATTAATTGTAATCAATCATCCATATTTATTTTTAGAGTTCATGATCAAAGTTTAGTAATTTTGCATCACCCCTTTGAGGGACTGTAATAAGGCCTTTGGCCAGTTGTAATGTTGAATGACCTTGCGAAAAACCTGTGAGCCCTAGTTATTCACCCATGAGGCATATGTTGCATGTAAGATTGCTAATTCAATAAAGATTCATATTTGTAGAATATTTTCTTGTGTTACTTCCGATATGTTGACTCTAAGCTACATAGTTTGGATAGTTCTTTCTGAACCCTCCATCTGTGACTACACCACACCGAAATGATGAAGCAGAACCTAAGAAAAAGAGAACACCCCCAAATTTATCATTGACATAGGTAAAAAAGTTACAATAGTTAGCTAACGTTATTTATGAAGTAAAACATATGAAAAAGAGAAGATCCCCAAATTTATCCATGGCACCGACAAAACTGAAAATATTAACCTTACTAAATTGATGAAGCAAAAACTATGAAAAATAGAACACCCCCAAAATTATCCATGGCCGCTAAAAAAAAGTACAATATTTACCTAACTCAATTGATGAAGTAGAACCAATGACAAAGAGAACCCCTCAAATTTATCCATGGTAGTTAAACAACCTACAATATTTACCTAATTGAATTGATAAAGCATAACCTATGAAAAAGAGAACACCTCCAAATTTATATCTATCACTAAAAATACCTACAATATTTACTTGATTGAATCGATGAAGCACAAACCATTAAAAGGAGACCACACCCAAATTTATCCATGGTAGCTAAAAAACTTAACATTTTACCTGATTAAATTTATGAAGTAGAACCTATGAAAAAGAGAACACCTCCAGATTTATTTCTGTCACCAAAAAACCAACAATATTAATGCAACTAAATTGTTAAAAAAAACCCACAAAAAAGAGAACATCCTGAAATTTATGATTGGTACCCGAAAATCCTAAAATATTTATCTTAGTGGATTGATGATGTGAAACCTATGAAGAAGAGAATACCCCCAAATTTATCTATGGAACCAATAAAACCTAAAATATTTATGACTAAAGTGATGAAGTAGAACATATGAAAAAGAGAACACACCCTAATTTATCTATGGCATAGAAAAAAACCTAAAACATTTACTTGACTGAATTGATGAAGCAAAACATATGAAAAAGAGAACACACCCTAATTTATCTATGGCATCAAAAAACCTACAACATTTACCCAATTGAATTGATGAAGCAAAACCTATGAAAAATAGAACACCCCCAAATTTATCTATGGCATTGAATAACCCAACAATATTTATCAGGTCAAATTGTTAAAGTAGAACCCATGAAAAAGATAACACACCCAAATTTATCTATAAAACTGAATAACCCAACAATATTTATTAGACGGAACCGTTGAAGCAGAACCCATAAAAAGATAACACAACCAAATTTATCTATGCAAACAAAAAAAGCGACAATATTTATCTGACTAAATAGATGAAGCAAAAACTATGAAAGAGAGAACAACCCCAAATTTATCTATGGCACCAAAAAGACCAACAATATTAATCTTATTGAAATGAAAAACATCAACCCTTATGAAAAAGATAGTCATGCTTGAACAGAAGATTAATTTCCTGAAAAATTTAGTGTGTTTATGAACATAGATTTTATAGTGTTCATAAACACTACAAAATTCTTACACAAGCACCTTTGCAATCTGAAATCCTTCAAAAGACACCACAAAGAATTCTACAAACAAAGATAAAAACTAAAAAGAAAAAGAAAAATTGTGAGGCCTTAGTGAGGTTTCAATCTCACTTGGGTCGAATGGACGGTGTTGAGAGATTGCACCTACTTCTAGTGGACATCTTTGCAACCTACCAACTGACACCCACAAAAAATGCAACATGCAAACTAGAAAACCAAGGAATACAAACCAACTTTCAAGAAAATGAAGACTATAAACCAAATTAATCGAATGCACATAAAAAAAAGTGGGTTTACTTGCATGAGTGTCTTCCTTGCAATGGCACCGAAGAATGTGGGAGTATGCATGGCCAAGCTGGAAGGGATAGAAATATCAGAGCGTAAAATTAATTAGTGGTTGGTTGAAGCGAGACTAGTATTTGAGCATAACATATAGTGGTGGTGGGATTGACGTTGCAGATACCTTAAGTGAACACCTTTTGGCCCATTTGCAAAGAATAGTCGAGAAGATGGTAGATTGAAATGGGTGAAAATTGGCAAGTTGTGCAAGGTAGCATGAGAATTCAATGCATAAGTGCTTAGAATTTGTGTAGCCTGTTGTGGAGGTAATGGGAAGGGATGTGCATTAAACACGGTTGTATAGAAGAATTGGCGAGGGTGGAGGAAAATTAATGCAAGAAACTAGATTGAAAGGGTGGTAAATTGTAAAAGTGTGGCGTGGCCACAATGTCCACTTAGGTCATTGTGCCACACAACTTGTGGGGGTGGACCCATGCACATATCGGTCACATGGCCAAATAGAAAATGTTTGACACCTTAGCCAAATTGGCTATTTACATGTGTCATATGAAATCAATATTAAAAAAGGATTTTTTTGTTTTCAAAATTAGTTTATTGATTTCCTTGGTTATTAAATTTTTTTAGATGTCCACATGGCACTCCACGTGGACCTTCGAACTTAGGGTGTGGATGTATCGTCCCCTCTCCCCTAGATCGTTGGTGTTTAAATGGGTCGCAAGCCTCTTGCAAGAGGGTGTATTGAAGGTTGCAGGGCGCGACTTTAGATAAATTGAGGTTGCTTGATGTGCCAATAGAAAAATGTCCAATGCCTCAACAAAAAAATATATTATCCAAAAATAAAGGCATAGGAACGATCTGATGGGGATCTTTCTCCATACAAGACTCGCATCTCACACAGACGCTTTGAATTTCGGCTTGCAATTGTAATACACTTATGTTGTTACTCTTTACTTAAGCAATGCAGGCGACATCAAACTTCTTCCCCACTTGTTGTGCTAGCTCCCTCAAAATTCCAAGGTTGTGTCCTTCTGCTGGCCCTTCTAGGAACTTATGCCCTTTCACATTCAACGAGGAGATTGAGGGAGGCATTTAAGAAACCCTTATGCGACTTGTTGGGAAAGTGTAGGTTGAAACTAGAGGGATAACAAGCCTCCTTTGCAAAAACTAACGCCTCTGCCTTAGCACCAATAATGTCTCACAAGTGTGTGAAGGAGTTCATGCGATGAAGAACAGTATACAAAAGAGTGTTTGTTGGATTTGATTTGCTACGTCTTGCTCTAGTTGTTGCAGACACAAAAGATCAACTAGTTCACACCCTCTTTGTCAATGTTTAAAACCTGTATTTTGATCTTGAGAATTGGTTCCTTCAAAAAAAACTACAAACAAACCACAACAAGCCTTACAAATAAAATAGAGAAATAATCCTACAAATAGGCCAAACAGGTCAAGAAATTGCAATTTTTGAAACCTACAATAATAGGCTGAATAGGCCAAATTTCTACACAATAGTCTAAAATGGCCAAAATATTTACAGAATACAAATATGTACTCTAACAAGTAGATTGGCAGAGGGTAGATTGGTCCTCGCTATTTTTTTTACAACTTTTTGTAAAATAGGCACAAAGGCCAAAAAAGTGCAAAAAAATGAAAATTACTGAAATTGACTAAATGAAAGGTATTTTTCATTTCCCAAGTCTTCTAAACGTGATGGAAATGTTTGTTTGGATTTATGACACTGTATTGATAGGGATATGTGCGGGAGTCACTTTGATGTGGGAAGGAATGCGCTCTCATAGCTTTGATACCATGTTGGAGAATTCCAAGATCAAAGAGCATGAAACAACTTCCACAAATGAATAAAATATGCACAATAGTATGTCTATCAAATATAAAATGAAGAGTGTATAATACAATGATCATTCCTTGCATATATAGGAAAGGATGAGAGGTGAGAAGGCAGGAGTGATGCTTTGACTATCCCTCCAAAGGTGGAACACTTGTGAGCTCACTTGACAAGTATGTGAACAAGTGTCAATAGGTGTCTCAAGTTATGAGGACACACATCTCAACCATATGAAGTGAGACAAAAGAAAAATAAACCTAAGTAAATTTAAGTTAGGTGTGAATAGGTCAATCCTAGAAAGATGATTAGTTAATAGGTATGATAATGACTATATTTACATTAATAGAGCTTAGTCAACGTGGGCCTAGTTTTCTTCCCAATAGTTAAAGCTAGTGTACACTATGACTCCCATGATTACACATGTCATGATTTTGCAAGCTTGTTTCACATCACATATTTTAACAAACAAAATAATTTCAAGTAGTGATAATTTGAAATGATGTTGTGTGTCCTTTCTCATGCCACATCAACTAAGTGTTGCCATATCACAAGCTATTTTCATGTCACAGGTTCCCAAATCTTAGGATGTTAGGATATGCGCTAAAAGCAAGGATGACAATTATTCATATGGGGACCACATTGTTGACTAAAGAAGGGTATTATCATGGTATTAAAGATAAAATGTTTTCAAATATAATGGCATTGCGACAACCATTGATGTGTTATAACCGATGGCGATCTACAATCAAAATTCAAAGTTATTAAAACAACTATACATAAACAAGTGGTTCATGTATATGAGCTTTAATAGTGAAATTTGTTGTTATCTACCAATGTTTATTTAGTTTTTGACATAATTGCATTCATTTGAGTTTGTTAAAGAACATGAAGGAGCTCTACACAAAGAATTTCCAAAATTTGAGTTGTTCAAGCATCTACAAGGGCATTTTAGGGTTTTCCAAAAGCACTAAAAGTAAGGAATTCTCGACCTAGTGTTGATTTTTTTCTAAAAGTGATAATTCAAGTTTCCTAGGGTTTAATTTTCATAAAGGATTTTTTCTAAGGGCTTTGTGTGTGTTAAATTTTATTCAACAAGTTTAGAATTTTCAAATTTTCTTGAGAACCCTAGTTTTGTAAAAAACCTAACAACCTTAACCCTATTGAAAATGGTTGGAACTTCTAAGGGAGTCAAAAGGGGTTTTGATAAGGATGTTATTTCCCAGTTACTAGGCTCATCTAAAAGGGAAAGGAATGCCCAGGGTACATGGATTTTTTCATATAAAATTATAGAAAAAAATGAAGCATGTAGGGATGCAGTGATCCCAATTCATGGGTGGACTCTTTCAGATATGGTTTTAACAAATGTATGGATGCCAAACCTATAAACAATATTTGGAGGCTAGGCCTAGGAAGGCTTGTAGCTCCAATATTTTTCATAAATATTGACCTAATTATGGTAGGAGCCAAGTTTTATGTCTCAAAGAAGAAGGCTATTTGCAATAGTGAGGGTGCATCTTTGGTCAAGTTGGACAAAAACTATATTTGTGAAGTTTTCAACTAGGATAAGAATGCTCATCTTCCAATTGATCGTGGTGCTTTAAGTAAAGAATATCAAAGACTAAGAGATAGATATAGGGTTATATGGCTATCAAATTTTAGGAAAAAAGGGACCAAATAAGGAAAGAATTAGGTTCAAAGGAGATGAATTGGAGCCCTTTATCTATGATATATTTGAGGATTACTTTGTCAAGACATATTTTGTTTTATGTCAAGATTTAGGCATGGATGTTAAACTTCTTTATAGATTCCCGTTAACCTGATGGTGTTAGTATCAAACATCCAAAATAGAGAAGTCAATAGGCCCTTTGATTATGCCACATTCATTTCAGCTAGTATAAATAATTTTTTGTTAGAGTTGAAGAAGGATAGTAATGTTGTTCACTTCAAGTGGTATTCACTTTTGTGCTACATTATATTGTATAGTGGTAAAAGAATTTGGTCACCTATGTTGTAGTTTAGGCCTATTGATGATTAAAAACACACGTTTCCTATCCAAGAATAGACATATATTTGGGATAGTAATTGTGAAAGGCCAACTATGTCATCTTTGAGGAGTTCTTCGTTAGAGAGATTTTTAGCAACTTGGAAAAACCTTTGGACTAGAGATTGATAGAAGAGGTTAGAAGGTTCTTAAGACCATTGGATCAACAAACAGACCCTGAGGTCAAGCTTATTTGGGATGATTGGCTTTTCTATTCAGATGCCATTGTCATCAGAGTCTATAGTGTCGTAGTGGCCCCTCATATATTGCCTAGGTCAGTACCAGATATAATTGTATTCCTAGAAATAATATGGCAATTGAATGAGTCTGATAAGACTCATTTTACAAATATAAAGAAGGGATCTCTCTTTCCTGCTACATTGTTCATTTTTATTTCGAAATCACTTGTAAGGAAGGATTGGAGTTGCTCTACACAAAATTTTAGCCATATAGGATGAAAGTTGACAAAATAAGAAATTGTGATCCAAATAAATTCATTCATAATATAAGAACTACATATAAATTGTTAGGATATATGTACGGATTTTTTTATTTTATTTTATCCGCTTTTGACTAGAATTTTGAACCCCATATTTATCTGATATTAACACCAGTTACATTCCTTTCTTCCTCCTTGGGCCTCTCTTCGTTGTCAGGCCTCCTCCTACCTCCTTCCTTCCTCCGTCCCCCTCCTTTCTTCTTCCTTCCTCCCGTCTCTCTCCACTTCCTCCTTGGGCCTTCCTTCCTCCGTCACCTCTCCTCCTTTTCCTCCTTCACTCCTTCCTCTTTTTTTCTCCGCTTCCGCCTCGGGATCACCCCACATTCCTATCGCCTTTTCCTTCCTCCCGTCTCTCCGCTTCCTTCTCGGGCCTATCCCTTTATCCTCCACTTCGTACTCCATCTCCTCTTTCCTTCCTCCACTCCTTATCTCTCCTCCACCTAGTACCTTCCCTATCCCTTCACACTTCTTCCCTCCAATTGGCTCCACCACCAAACTCCGCACACCGTATCCTCCGCCTTCACCTAGCATCTACAACATACACCCTGCCACGGATCGATGAGGCATGAACACCATAGTTGACCGGTACCGCCAATTATCCTTGAGCTGCCGCCGACATCTCCTTCGATACGACTTCTTCTGTCCGCCTTGGGAGTTGGTGAGAATCAAGAACCGTCACGCTGCGGGGTGAACCCCAGGATATATGTATGGATTTGATAAAATTGAAGATTTAATATTAAATTATTCATTAGAGAGTGAGGTTCAGCAAAAAAATAGAAACATGGTAAGTAGGAGGTATTTTCTACAGCATGTCAAATTATGATATAGAAACATGGGTCAAGCTTCAAATTGTAGAATAAAAAAGAAAAGGAGAAAATCCATCTTATAAAGGAGCCCATATAGAGATTGATGACCATATTCTCAAAATAAAGGTGATGATTGACAATGCCAACAATTTTTTGGCTAATGTACGTTTGGTGCAATTTGATAGGCCTAAATATCAACCCAAGTGGTTGTGCAACAACATCTTGAGCCAACAATTCCAAATTACAACAAATTGATCCTTAACCCTTGGTAGATTATCCTATGGGTGATGATGAATATGCACCAAAAATCAAGGAAAGAATGCAAGTCATCAATCTAGTACCAAGGGTTATGGTTGAGGCTCCCTCCAATGACAAAACATTGATTAATTTTGAGGCCAGAGGGGTAGTGTTGGGTGATATAAGGGCACTAGCTTGTATTGAATTCATGGAAAATGACAGGATCATAACCACCAAGGAGTTCAAGGACTTTGTACTTAAGCAAAAAGGCAAAGAATATCAAATAAAATTAAAGGAAATAAGGGAAAAAATGAAAGAAGAGGACATGAAGAAAGTAACTTTTGAGGTCTTGGATGAGGTGAGTTTTGATATATCAAACATGACCCTTGAGAAAGGAAGGGAGATAATGAAAAATAGTGGTTATTTTTTTGCTCAAAGGATGGGACATCTCCTCAACAATAACCTTTCATACTTTGGGAAGATAGGAGGGAGATGATCCAATCCTCACCTCCAAGGAGCAAGCAAAGGCATCATATTTTGGTTCAGGATAACATGAGACCCTAGCAATATGGTCTATACCCTCAAACCAACAAGCCACAAATAATAAGAGATGCCAATGAATTAACTATAAATTTAATTATGAGAAGGCTTGGAGATACAAGTGCCCTACAAGTAGCATCTTGATAGTGAACACAACTATGTTCATCGAGGCAACTCTTAGAAAGTCGAAGGTTGATTTGAAAAAAATAATGTACAAAATGTGAGATTACTACAAGAATACAATAAAGTTTTGAGACTTCTTCCATCTCCTCAATCCATTATAGATGATACATCATATAGAGAGGAGGCATTGAGTTTGAATATTAAGATATTGGAGGAAGCACTTAAAAAGAGTAAGGAAAAAAAGGACAGAAAGGGTGGAAGGAGATTAAAAAAATTGATAGGTATGGTGCATAACCTATTAGTACATAGGTTACAATCCTCCATAGTCTTGAAGGGACCTAGAATGGTTAAAGTGTCATAAGGAATATTCATGCCAACCATGTCCAAGTGTTAAATAATTTTAAGAACATCTTGGATATCTGTAATCCAAGGATTCCAATAATAGGAAAAATGATTGATATTGCCAATTTGATGCTAACGCTCTTGGTAAATTTCTAGAAATTTTGAAAAACTCTATTGCATTGGAGGAGAGCAAGTTTTCAGTTAGATTTGGAGCAAGTTTTGATTTCTTTTGATGTCCAAAATTTTAACAGAAGGAGAGGTAAAGGCATACAACTCATGGAAAATGGATTTCAGCAATATCTTACCTCCCCTTCTTAATTCCATGTGTGTCAACAATAAGGTGGATATGGATAAGTGTAATTTTGATGTGTACCAATTAATAAAGCTTGAACCAAGTTTAATAATTTTTTCTTAAGCAACCAATAAATGGTCGAGTGAGGAATATTCTTCTCATTTGAATTTTACCACCCAAATTCTTGCATTTCCTTGGCCTTTAGATGACACTTTTGTAGCATGGGTCAAGAAGTATAATTGACATAATCATGCGGCTACCCAATTTTCATCTTATTCTACATACTTGGAAATATCCTCTACAACTATTTTGTCTCCAAGTATTGTACTTTTATCTTATATGAAGCAATTATACTCACATTTTATTTGGTCACGTGAATAAGTTATCAAATCAAATTGTGACATTTTTTCAAGACTCTAATCTTGTTTTCTCCTTTGTTTCTATAAAAGGGCATTCTGAGCCATTTTTTAGGATCTTGGAAGTTTGTAATTAGGAAAGTTTTGTTTAGAGAGGTTAATTCTTGTTCTAGGTTTTAGAAAAAAGGATGAATGCAAATGTTAATTCTTTGTATATCAACATATACAAATTCATAAGATACAAATATTTTGAAAGATGATTCATTGACAATTATCTCCAATGTGTATTTTATTTCTCTTATGAATAAAATGATCAAGGATGTTTTAGTTCATCTTTGCAATATTCTGCAGTGAATGTTTCTTTTATGACTTCTAATGTTTCTTTTATGACTTCTATTAAAACAATAGATTAATCTACTATACTTGAGATGTTGAGTCTTAAACTATTTAGGGATTGTTAAGAAGAATTGAAGTTGAATCTCAATATAGAATATATTATTACAAGGCACTGATAATAAATTTACATTAAGTTTATATTCTAGATTGTTGTTCAAGGAGCATTTACGGGATCTTTTGACTTTATCGCCCATAGCTTAAGGTACCAATATGATAAAATGAGCTAGTTGCAAGTCTAGGACCATTTAAGATGAAGAATCTTAATACATTTCTAAGTTGTGAGCTTCAATGGACGATTTTTTTAAAAAGGGAGGTGCAATCTGGATCAATGGGGTTTTCAATGTCTAAATGGGAATCCCCAGTCTCATAGACGTAGGTTTCTTGTAGCTTCTAAAAAGTTTTTGTACTAGAGAGATTTTTCTCGTACTAGGAAAGTCAACTTTCAATATATGCGAATCAGATTTGGAAATCCTAGGAGAGTCCTCAAGCTCTTCCCTTCAAACATGGTCTAAGGTGGTTTCCGATTTACAATCTTCGACTTCGTTTCCTAACAACATTCCCATCAAGACTGGGGTTCCCTTCAATCCAAATTTCAGGTGTATACATCCTACGACTTTCCCTAATAGCATTGATATATATTCTAGGAAGTATTTTTCTTTACAACCTTAGTTCATCTCTCAAGAAACGTTTCCAAATTATATCCATATCAACAAAGTTTATTTGGGTTGAAGGGTAAAATTTCTGGGGATCCATCGTTTCAGGGGCCGAATGTACATCCATTTGTTCATCATGGGAAAGCTCCCACTTCTGATTGGAAAAAGAAGGCTGGAAACCAAAGGGGAAAAGGGATCCTGATCAATCATCTAAGGATCCCATTTCGATTATCTTCAAGTATGAAATTCTCTAGTCGTAAATTTAGGATCTGCAGGGGTTATCGCTTATTGGTAAGTTCTGGAAATTTTCTCTAGATATTTTTTTTTTTGTAAACTTGGGTCTCTCAAGAATGGGAGGGTTCTACAGATTTTTTTTACTTAAATAAGGGGGAATGGTTTTTTGTTGTTTTATTCTCCAACAAAGAAGCTAGAAATGTGGTGCATAGAGATAAATCCTGGATTTTTGAAGGCTCTGGTATTTACACTCTTCCATGGACACCAAATTTTTCTCCTTCTCAAACTTTGGTCAAGTTTATGCCTTTCTAGATCCAATTACACGGATTTCCACTTGAGTATAGAGAGCTTAAGATTATTGAAATTTTGGGTAATCAGCTAGATATTTTCTACATCATGATTTGAAGTTTTTTAAAGACCCTTTGTTGCCTGTAAGGTTGTGTTCTTTTTGATGTAAAAAAATTCCTTCCCTCTGCTTTCAGTATTATATCTAAGAACGGGGTATGTGAACAAGTTGTAGGTTTTGAAGATCCTCAAAAAATCTGTTCACATTGTCATTTTCCCCTTCACCCTACAAGTTTGTGTTAGATGGACATGGAAGTGGGGAATTTCAGCCAAATATCATCTCCTCCTAAAAATTTATCACCTGCTCCTATTCTAAGTGTTGATCTTCCTAGAACTTCTTTTGAATTCGATGTTATTCAAGGTTAGGAAATGAAGAAGAATGAACCAGGCCCAAAATTTGTATATAAGGGATCGACAAGCACTCATTTGGTTACAGTCAATATGGAGGGGGATTTTGAGTCTATAGGGGATGTGAAAGATGTGCATTTTCAGCTTGTAATAGAAAATTGTTCAACTGGTTTACAGGATAGTGTGTCTCTTGAACATGTCAGGCATAAAGCTAATTAGTTGGTGCCCTCATCTTTTGAAGCAGCAAAGGCATTAGAGAGGTGCCCAATTACGAGGAGATCTCTTTCTAATAGTAAAATATCTTTCATTTTTTCGTTGCCAAAGGGTTGAAAAAAATCTTTCTATCATAAGGGTTGAAAAATATCTTTCATTGTGAATTCCATTCGCCATCACAAGGAGCCTCAAGAGGTCTTATTACATTATGGAATGTTAAGTCAATAACTATTAGCAATGTTACTTGTGAGAATAATTGGCAATTAATGCAAGTTTCTCATTTTGACTTATCATTTTGGCTATTGAATGTATATGTCCCAAATAATTTAGTAGGTAAAAAATTGTTGTGGGACAAGGGACAAATTGAAACAAACTGTGGATCTGTTGGGTTATTATAAAGTTATTTTCATAGGTGATTTCAATGCAATAACATCATTATTAGAAAAAGAAAAGGTGGTATATGCCCATCTAAAAAGGATATGGAAGTATTTACCTCATTTATACAAGACAATGCACTTGTTGACATAATTCCACCAAATGGGAGTTTTACATGGACAAACAAGAGGAAATATTTTCTTCAAATAGTGGAAAGGTTAGATAGATTTCTAACTTCTCCAAATTGGGTAGTAAGTGAATATGCTTTAACATCAGAAATTTTGTCTTTAACCGCCTCAGATCATTTTGCAATTTCTTTAGATTTGACTCCAAAGAAAATTAAGACAAATTAAAAATCTTCTTTTAAGTTTGAAGCTATGTGGTTTCAGCACCCACGGTTTATTAATATGTTAAGGCAATGGTGGATAAGTGCATCTTACTGCAAAGGTTCTAGAATGTATCGGTTGAGTATGAAGTTGGAACATATGAAGCAACATATTAAAATTTGTAATCAACAAGGCTTTAAGAATATTTTTGTGCAAAAATATTTGGTGTACAAAAGGCTTTCAGAGGTTAACAAAATCATTATTGCTAATGGTTTAGACAATATATTATTTGAGGAGCAAAGATATTTGCAAGAGGAATGGAAGGAATTGCTTTTGAGAGAATAAGTGTACTGGAGGAAGAAATCAAGAGAATTGTGGTTAAAGGATTGGGATAGAAATACAAAATTATTTCATATATCAGCACAAATAAAGAGATCAAAAAATTCTATAAATTAACAATATAATTCTTGAGTGTGTGAGTATTAGACTCATGTTTGGGACTAGGAAAAAATCCCCTTGGTCCAAGATGGAGATTAATTAGAACATAATGCTAGGTACCAGTGATGAATCTAATACCAATGTAGTCAAGAATTTGGATGTAAGATGGTTGACTTTATTCTTAAGAACTATTATAGCTATTATAAGACTACTTGGTTTTGGGAAAATGGGGTTTGATTTTAGTTATGGAATGTTGTAAGCTAAAATTCAAAACATTTGTTGCTATCCTTTGTTTATGTCAAAAAGGAATATTGGAACAAATCCGTGAAAACAAACTTTTGTTAATTTTTTTCAAACTTGTAGAACCATGATAAGTAATTTAAGAAATTAAATTAAATAATTACATGGAGCAAGAGTAGTATTGTGACACCTATGTATTTCCAGGTCTAGAAATTTTATTGAGAAGGTGGCAATAGAATCAATCATTTTATAGTTAAATTATTAATTGTGTGGGTATTAAAGTCATGGCTAGTATTGGGCAAAAAAACCCTTGGATCAATCAAAGCATAATGCAAGGGACTTTTTGTTAGAATATTTTCATTGATGTCAAAGGACATACTCTTTTTCAAGAACATATAGCATGTTTATTGTAGGTCGACCTTCATTATCTTGGTGCTACATTAGACATAAATTCAAATTAAATTATATTGGTCATTAATATTTAATATTATATTGTAACGTCGTAAATTGTCACCCTTGACAATTTCACCTATGTTTTTCTCCCCCTTAATTTATTGGACCTAATTGAGCACCTAATTTCCTAAATTATGTATTCCATGGCCCATTTTAACAATTACCAAAAAGTTGTAAAATGGAAAACAAATGCATTCATTTAATACTTTTCCCCCGACACCTTAATTCTTGAAAAATAGGGTTGGGACATAGTCGCACAAGGCTACTTAGCCCTCTATTTTGGATCTAAATTCAAATATGTTGGTGTCTACATTTATTATTTGAAATTCAAATGCCCAATGTCGGCTATCAATATTTAATTTTTGGGAAACTAGATTAAATGCCTATAAATTCCTAGTCATTTCACCATTTGAAAACTAACAAGAAATTATTATCAAGAGCATTATCAAGCAAGTCAAGAGCAACATTTTAGAGATTTATTGTAGCAATTCAAGATCCAAGCATCATGTCAAGGTGTATGTGAGTTTATGTTCATGTTTGCGAAGATTAATCCTTGTAGGTCCCAAGCTATTCAAGAAATCAAGATCCAAACCTTGAGGAGATTTATATGAATTTAGTCCTTCAAGGAAGACATTGAAGGGTGGTGAGTTGCATTCCATTGTTGATTCACCATTCCTTCTTATCATGTATCCTTTTATCATTAATATTGACATTATGGAAGTGGAAACATTAACATAGTGTTTGACTAAGGCAAGCCCCTAAATGGAACAACCCTTCTTATCTCTTTGAATGTGCAAGTTTCAGATCTAAAGAAGAGTGGAGGAGGCTTGAATATCAATTATTCATTGTTTCATTCAAACCCTACACCTTGAAAACAAATGGAAACTCGGTTACAAAATTATTTGATAGTGTGACATAAGCATAAAATAGAAGCTCTAATATGGCTCCCAAGGACTATGAAAATAGATCTGAATTTCAAAAAAGGACAATGTCACCCTAGGTGACTTAGTCCTCCATTTTCAGCCCTAGATTCAAACCATAGGTGCACAGTCCTCTTCTTAGTCCATTTCTAGTTTCTGGATTTGTTTGTAACTTTTGTGTTTATTGTGTTTTCATCATAACTAAAATTTACATCATTAGCCTAGTCATTACATTGTATTTCATCCTTAAGTCCATTTCAAATTTGGTCAAGGGAAGGTTGACTCGTCTTTCAGGTTACAATTCAATAATATATCTTGTCCAAATCCATCAAATCCCCATTCACAATCATATTATTACATCCCCTTTCTTAATGATAAATAGAAAAAGGTACCAAACCTTAAAGAGTGAAAATATCCAAAGGCGTTTCCCTTTTTCTATGAATCATTTTGGTGAACCTAACATGTTAACATTATAGACCTTCTGAAGCAATTCATCCTAGATCTAGATTTAGCATTGTAGTTTTTTACATTGTGCATTAGGCATCCATTTTTGCATCATAAAAGATAAAAATTCAAAAAATTGCATATCATAATACATTTTAGGTTGTAATAGGGTTAATTTCAGTCATCTTAGGTTAGATCTACATTCAAATTGCATTCACAAATCTGTATTAGGGCATTTAAATCTGAAATCAAACTTCAAGGTGTTTGTTGCATGCATTTAGGTATCTTTCATATAGCTCAAAAAAGTGAAAAAGTGCATTGTCTTGTTTCAAATTTACATCAAAATCATCATTTTCAGATTTAGCATATTAGAATTAGCCAATTGTTACATTTTAGATTTGGAAATTATATTCACAATAGTCATTTATTGTTTAATAATCATCAACATTGTTGCACACTCGTATTTTGAATTACATTGTCATAAATTGAGAAAATTCTAGAAAAATATTCACTATCAAACCTATTTGCACAGAGACCCATAAGCCTTAAACAATATCCTAAATAGCCAAACTTTTAATTTTTCAAAAACTTATCTAGGACATAGTTTCCCTGGGCGACTTAGTCTTGTTATTTTTGGCTCAAATTTTGCTCATATCTTTGTTTTTGTGTTTTTCTATTTTTTCCCTCTGATTTCTACTTCTGAGTGTTTATTGTGATTGTTTGATAGTTTAGTGCTCATTGTGGGCATACTTAGTGACTTGAAACTTGCATGAGCTTCACAACATGGTGTCCTATTGCCAATACTTTGGTGATATGTAGTTGTAGACGTATGCCATCCTACGTTGTTTTTACATCCATTATGGATCTTTAGCCTTCCAACTCTTTCATGCAAGGTACTGGCAATACCATGCCCATTTTGGACTCTATCCCTAATATTACCATACCGATGACAACTTTAGAATCAACCATTTTTATGAATGTTGAGAGTATTATTTCCCATGTTCCCAAAGACAAACTAAAATAATTAGACAAAGACTTAGAGGGATTGCAAGACTATTGAAGCACTGAATCCTTAGTGAGACAAATAGTGCCTATGGTGGACAACTTAAGGAAATTGATCAATGATTCTCAAGGATTAGAGGTTTTTCATAGTCTATCCCATATTATGGATGCCAATATTCCTACGATGGCTAGTTGCGCCCAAGCTTTGAGGAGGAAGCCAAATATCCCTCCCCACAACCATAGCCTCTATCTGTACATTCACAAACCCAACTATAGTTACAATGATGCAATAAAATAATTTTATAACCTTAAGCTTAGGCATTTCCACTGAAAATCCTTATATTTTTGTGTCCTCACATGTTACACCTCAATATTTGTCACCTCTAATAAATTTTCAACATAGTAGTCCACCAAGAACATACACAATCCCACCATATTCAACACATTCCCAAAACAAGTCAAGTAATGATTTAATAATAAATCAACTGTTACAAAACATAACCTCACTTCAACAATAAATTTCAACATTGAAATAAAATCAAAATAAAAAACCATCAAAATATGTCAAAAGGAGCCCATTGTCACTTGAAATCTTCAAGACACCTATGCCATAAAACATAGAGATTCCTATATTTGACAAGTACAATGGTAAAGAAGATCCTACTAGTCATATATCATCTTATACGACATTATGTAGTGATTTCATCTTTGAGGATAAGATTTTAGCTAAACTCTTTCCTAAGTCATTGAAAGACATGGCCTTGGAATGGTTTTTCTCATTGCCAAATAACTTGATAAATTCATTCAATGAACTTTTTGATGCATTCGTCCAACACTTCCAAGCAAATATTGGTCCTGAAATTACATTAACTGCTTTAGTGAGATAGAAACAAGGAAAAAATGAAAAAGTAATAGACTTCATAGGGCGATATCAGTTAATCTACTCACAAATCAATTATTATCTTCCTGATGTTGATGTTCAAAGAGTGTTCATTGGAAATTTTCAATCTACCATTAGGGATAAGATTTTGTTAATGAAATATCCATCCTTCACACATTTGTGTATGGATCTCCATGATTATCAAAATTCAATTAGTCAGTATGAAGAGGCATCTTCATCAACTCCTTTTGAGTGATTTTAATCAGTGCCCCAAAAAAATACCAACCATTTAAGAAGCAAAACAAGAAATTTATCAAGATAAGTACACCTCAAACAACCAGTTGCATTGAACCACAAGTTGCAACCATAAGTTCAACTCCATACCAATTTAGATCAAGAGATAGATAATTCACCTAATTTCCCAATACCCTTCATTTGGTTATGTTGCAACTTTTAAGAAAGAACTTAATCCAATTTCTGCCAATTAGACCCGTGGACACAACCAAACCTATATCTCCAAAATTCAACCCAAAATCATTTTGTCAATATAATCATATACATGGACATGATATGAAATGATGCATGTGTCTTAAACATCAAGCACAAGACCTCTTTGATTCTAATCACATCCAGTTGGACGATGTGAATGATAAAGGGAACAAATCTATCACTCCACCTAACCAAAACTTTCAAATCTTCACCAATCTAATGCCAAACCATTCGTCCAACTTTGTGAAATCTTGTTATGTTAAGAATGATGATATGAATATTGATAAGAATGATGATATGAATGCTGATAAGAATGATGGTGAAGATGATCTATAAAATATGGTCACTCTCATAGATGTTCAAGCTCGTAAGGTCCAAACCACTTTGTTACCCAACATTTCTATCACCCATATTGACACATCCATACATGTGCTTGATGGTCCTCTCTACATCACTAGTCGTATCAATGATAAACCTACACAAAGGATACTCATTGATCTTGTGTGTTTAGAGAATGTGGTCACTAATTAATTCTTGTATATGCATGATATTTATCAATTTCTTATGAACAATTGAAAGCATGGTTGAAAACTCATGATGGTTTTTCTCTCCCTATGATAGGTTCAGTCACTCTTCCTCTTAAGGTTGGACCAAAATAATTAGATGTGTCATGTTCTCTATCATCCCAATGTCAGACCAATTTTGTGTGAAGATAGGCTATCCATGGCTACACTCCATGAATGCCATCCCATCGATTATTCACAAGTGTGTCAAGTTCCCTTTTGAAGATCAAATATTTATAGTACATCATAGTAGGTTTCATCTTTTATCTTCCCGTGAAAATTTTTCACTGGATTTATTTTGGCCTCAACCTATGGAACCTATTAAACCTTGTGAGGAATTATTTTTTAGGTCATACCAAAATTTTAAGGCAAGGCACATTTCAAAGATATCCCTTAGCAATAGCCCACCTAAGAATGATAATTCTATGGTTGTTCACCCTCCCCCGCTAGTTGTGGATGAACCCATATTTGAATCAAAGGCCCTTCAGAGTAACCAAGCTAAATATGAAGCAATTCCTCCACCTATATCATACAAAAGACCAAGAGACAATCGAATGATTCTTTTTTTCCCTTTGAAAATAAAGAAAGTGTATAGACCTAAAGAGATAGTGGTTTCTCAACCCTCAGTGGTCCCTTCAATTCCTCCCCTAAGGGAAGAAAAGAGACCAATGGTTGAGAAAGCTATCATTACACCTTCACAAATTGAAAATTGCACAAGAAGAAAAAAAATGCTAAAGAGCATAGGCAAATACTTCATGCTCTTTCCTATTAGTTGGAAGAAAAGAATAAAACATTACTTGACAATCAAACACTTATGCAAACAAATCAAGAAGAATTACAACTTACACAAAAATAAGAAATGAAACTGAAAACAAAAATTGAAACAATAACATACAAGTGATATTATTATTAAACCACCCATGGTGATAAATTTGGATGATGAAGATGAAATTGCTAAAATTGATGAAGTGAATAATGAGCTCAATTAGTTATTTTCAAAGATTATTAAATTAAATGGGGTCAACCATGATGATCCTTTTGATGAGAGTGACCCACCACATGTTGAATCTAGTGATGCTCCTAGTACGACACTTGATGTAGTCCCCTTGGCTAGTTGTCCACCTTTTGTATATGATGAGCAAGATTGGTATGTAGATGACCTGCTTTAGGTTGGCTCGCATGTGTAGTACTCCTTTGTTGTGTTTGTTTTATGTTTTCTTTATGTTTTCTTGCACATGATGTGATCTCCCATGTTGTGATTCTTGGTGTGTCTTTGTGTTTTTTAGTTTTCTTTGGATGACCTTTGTTGCTTTGTTGGTGCAAGGATATAAAGGAAACAAATCTTTCATGACATTCTTCTATTTGTATCTCCAATCTTCTTTATGTCGTAAACTTTTCCTTTTATTTTTCATGTCTTGAGTTTTCCTTTTGGGATGATGTAAGAGTTAAGACATTTAGGTCTCTTCCATGTTGACCCAAAAGCTTGTTGTTCTCTCTTTATGTGTCATTCTTCCATTGTGTTTGTTGTTCCATGAGTTTTTAGTGAATGATGTCAGTTCTGAGCTCTATTATATCACTGTGGCAAAGACATATACTGACCCCAGATTTGTGGATCCCTTATGTGTTCTCCTTTTGTTTGTTGTAATACATTTTTGGGTAGCCCCTTATCATTATGCAACTTTATTTGGAAACATATCACTAGCATAGGGATTTCCAAATAAGCTCTCATGTCTTTATCACATGACATTTATCATTTTTCTACCTTAAAGTAATTGCTCACAACATGGTTTTTAGCAATTTCTTTAAGGTGGGGGTATATAGTGGCTTTATTTGTTTCACTTTTTCACACACATCATAATTAGTGATGTGTTGATATTGGCATTTTTTCTTTAGTTTGTTCACACATGTTGAACTTAGTGATGTGTTTGGCATAGAATTTTTGTAGCACCTTATCAGATTTATCTAGGAGTATAATTCTTGGTATGGTTATGGGTACACACCTAGTGAGTATCGTACTTCACTAGACCTTGTGTGTTTCTCATTTTTCTACTTTGTCATGGGGGATCACCTAGTGAATATCAGACTTTACTAACCCGTAGTGCCTTCAATTTTTGATTCCCCTAGCAAATATCAGACTTTGTTAGTCTATGAGTCATGAATGCCTTTGGTGTGCTTCCTAGAATAATGCAACTTGCTAGCCCATGATTATCCACACCCTCCTTTTACATTTTTCTTTGAAATTATGTATGTTTGTATATGTTGTCTTGTTGTATTTCATACATGTGTGTGTTTCTTTGTGCTCATGTTGGTTTTCCATGGGATCTTGGATCCCAAGGGCTTGTGTGCTCCCCCTTGATCCTTTGTAATCCTATCTCTTCAACATTTAGACATCCAAACCCCTATTGACATATATTTTCTACTTTAGTGTGAGTCTAATCATAATTTCATACTCTCACTAAAGTGGGGTAAATGTAGCATCGTAAATTGTCACCCTTGACAATTTCACACTATGTTTTTTCTCAACCTTAAATTATTGGACCTAATTGAGCACCTAATTTCCTAAATTATGCATTTCATGGCCCATTTTAAAAATTACCAACAAATTATAAATGAAAAACAAATGCATTCATTTAATACTTTACCCCCAAGACCTTAATTCCCAAAAAAATAGGGTTGGGACATAGTCGCCTAGGGAAACTTAGTCCTCCAATTTTGGTTCCAAATTCAAATATGTTGGTGTCAAAATTTTATTGTTTGAAATTCAAATGTCCAATGTCGGCTATTGGGATTTAATTTTTGAGAAATTAGATTAAATGCCTATAAATACCTAATAATTTCACCATTTAAAAACTAATAAGAAATTATTATCAAGAGCATTATCAAGCAAGTCAAGAGTAGAATTTCCAAGATTTATTATAGCAATTCAAGATCCAAGCATCATGTCAAGGTATATGTGAGTTCATGTTCATGTTTGTGAAGACTAATCTTTGTAGGTCTCTAAGCAATTCAAGCAAGCAAGATCCAAACCTTGAGGAAATTTTTGTGACTTATGTCCTTCAAGGAAGCCATTGAAGGGTGGTGAGTTGTAATACATTGTTGTTTCATCATTAATTCTTATTATTTATCCATTCATCATTGGCATTGCCATTGTGGAAGTGGAAACACTAACATAGGGTTTGACTAAGGAAAGCCCCTAAATGGCACAACTATTCCTCTCTCTTTGAATGTGCAAGTTTTAGATTTGAAGAAGAGTGGAGGAGGCTTGAATATAGATCATTCATTGGTGCATTCAAACCCTACATATTGAAAATAAATGAAATCTTAGTTACAAAATTATCTGACAGTGATTCGATAGTACGATAAGCGGAAAACAAAAGCTCTGATCTGGCTCTCGAGGACTACGAAAACATATTTGAATTTCAGTCAAAAGGACATTATCACCCTAGGCGACTTAGTCCTCCATTTTTCAACCCTAGATTAAAACCACATGTGCATAGTACTCTGTTCAATCCATTTATAATATTTGAATTTTTCTATGACTTTTTGTGTTTGTTTTATTTGCATCAAAACTGAAATTTACATAATTAGCCTAGTCATTACATTGCATTTAATCCTTAAGTCCATTTAAAATTTGGTCAAGGGAAGGTTGTAATTCAATCATATATCTTGTCCAAATACATCAAACCCCCATTCACAATCATATCAGTCCATCCTCCCTTATTAATGATAAATAGAAAAAGATTTCAAACCCTAAAGAGTGTAAATCTCCAAAGGTGTTTCCCTTTTTCTATGAATCATATATTGATATTTTTCCATTGGTAAATCAATAGTTATCATTTATGGGCCTATCCCCTTTGGGACATGAAATTGAAACTTATATTTAAGTGCCTAAGTTAGAAAGAAAATATAAGATGGAAAAGGATCAAAAGACAAAAGACAAAAAAGATAAAAAAGGAGCAATTATAATTGTGAAGAGATGCAACAATCTATCTAATAGTTATTACAGGAAATGATTCATTTAATGCAACGATTAAAGAAAGGTAGTTGTTAATAAAAGGCATGTGATTATATTTTAATATAAGATAAATATTAAAGGTGGCAAAGGGTGTGATTTCAATTTGGAGTATACTAAATAAAATTTGATTTGTTTTAATGAAGAGGTGTGATTGTAAAAAGACATGTCTCATTTAGAGATGTCTAATTTCAAAGGGTACACCCCTTCAATGAATATGGAGATATAAAAATGGATAAGTATGAGAGATAAGGTGTATGTGGGGGGAATGAATAAGAATAACAAATAACACATATACATCAGATTTATGAAGATAAATTTGTGCAGATCATTTGCAGATTTATGATCAATTTATAGCAGATTAAAGAAGAGAATTATACCAGATTGAAAAAGAGAGTTTTAAAAAAAATTGTGAAGAAAAATTGAATGAAGGTTTGGTGCCTCTAGTGGGTTGGTGCTCACAAATTGAATGAGGGGTTGATGCCTCTATAATTTTTTAAAAGAATTTTAATAAAAGTAATATTTTTCCCATGTTTTTCTCCCACAAGGATTTCCACGTAAATTGTGGTGTTATTGTGTTACTCATTATTTGATTCATATGTGTTAAATTTGATTAAATATTAAAGTCATTAATTAAGTTTAAAAAGAAAAATAATAGTTTATACTAATTCACCCCCCTCTCAGTATAATCGTGTGCTAATCACTTTTTGTAAGGTACTAGTAATGAGTCTAATACCAACATAGTCAAGAATTTGAAATCACAAAGAATTTGAGGATGAGTGGGAAAGGGAGCAGAGGAGTAGATTTGAAATCTATAGGGGATGAGGAGGATGGAGAAGGGGATGAGGAGGATGTATATGGGGATCCACCCAACATGATTGTGGTTGCTCGGTTGTCAGAGCTTGGTGTAGTTTTGGTTTCTTTGTTGTCGAAGCTTGTCGTTGTTGCTCTATTGTTGGATCCTTGTGCAATGGTGGTTTCTCTGCTATTGAGGGAGCTTTTTTTATCTATGGATGGAAAGTCTTTCTCATCTTGGTTTCACAAGTTGTTGTGTGTGTTGCTGAGCCTACTAGCTTCTTGGGCTTTGAGTTTAAGGGTTTTTCTTCTTGTTGGGTTATTGGGGTTGCCCCAATTACTTGTGTACACCCTAGCATGGTGTTTGGGGGTGGATCCTTTGGTTAGGATAAGACCATTCTTTCACCTAAGAATGGTTTAATGGTAAATTATTTTAAAGGGAGTAATGGTTTCACTACCTCCAAGCTTATGATTTTGTGGGTGCTGGAGATCGAGAAGATGTTATTCTCATTTGTGGTGGAATTGGAAGCATCAGTCAATGATGCTTACTAGGTGCAGTTAGTCCAATGTTTTATGCTCTGTATTTTGGAGGCTACTATTTGGTTACAGATTTGTTTATTGGTGAGTTTCTCTTTAGATGGGCTTTTTTTATCCTTGTATTTTATTATCTTCCTCATGGGGGTTTATGGGTTTTTCCCATTTGGAAGTGCTCTTAGCTCTCATGCCATGAGGGTTCAAAGATTAAAACTCTTTAAGGGAGCATTTGTTGCCCTTTTTTCGGTGTTAGGTTGTTGGGTGGTCTGTATCTAAAGCCCCCAATGTTCTTGTTGTTTAAAGGGAGTTTATGGTTTGGATATGGCCATTCTTTCACCCAAGAATAGTTTGGTGTAAAATTATTGTCATGGGAGTATTGGTTTTAGTGCCTCCAAGCTTATGAAATCATGGGGTTTTGGAGATCCAAAAGATGTTCTTCTAGTTTGTGATGGCTTTGAAAGCTTTGGGTAATGATGCTTACTAGGTGTAGTTAGTTCATTGTTTAATGCTCTCGTTGGAGGTTGTTGTTTAGCTATGAATTTGTTTACTGATGGTTTCAAGGTTAAAGGGAGTTGATGGTGCTCTTTTTTTTTTTCTTTATACTCTCGTCTTGGTTCTTCAAACTGTTACTCCTATTGAGGAGTTCTCTCCTATAGAAGTGGAGGCCATGGATGTGGTTGAGGGTTTTGAACTTCTTCAATTGACCTCCTCTCTAGCTTCTCCTTTGGAGGTGGAGATTTCTCCTATTGAGGTGGAGATGGTTTGACTAGAGAGGCTTGGTGGTGTTGCAAGGGGGTTTTTTCTGCCCTCTGTTCAACTTTTCCTTCTTACTCTCCTATTGAGGTGGGGGATTTTGTCAAGTTGAAGTTATTGCAAGGGCGCTTTTGCTACCCTTTTTTTGGTTTTATTCTCTTGTCTCATATTGAGGTGGAGATTGAGAATGATGATGGGGTCTTGGATCCTCATAATTTGGTTGTGAATGTAAGTTTTATTAGGTTAAAGGCCACCGTATATGCATTAGACTTAGAACTATTGTTTTCCCTAAGATGGGTTGTTTTAGGGTTGTTGCCTTGCTTAGAGGTAGTTAGTTTTTCCTGATCATATCCTTTGTGATTGTTGTGATTTGGTTGTTGGTTGGCTATGGTTTATCTCTCGGTAGTGTTCATTGTTATGATAGGGTTTCAGGTCCCTTCAAAACCTATTTCTAAAGGGTTTCGGGTCCCTCCAAAACTTGTTTTTCTCACTAATCAAAACATAGTCAAGAATTTAGGTATAATATGGTTAATTTTATTAAAAAATATTATTGTAGTTGTGATAAGACTATTCTTGGTCCATGCAATTACATAATTTGATTTTTTAAATTGTTTATCAGGGTTCTGGTCCAAAAAGGAGCCTTGCAATAAGATGGACATGAATCAAGACAAAATGCAAGGGTTTTTTTGCCAAGTAGTAGCTATGGATCTAGTACCCATACAAACAAGAAAGTAGGTGTAATGTGATTGAATCTATTGCTAACAACCACTATCTCAATAAGGAAAAAGCTTCAGATCTAGAAACCTGTTATGATAAAAGCGCTTTTGTTGCATGCAATTATGAATGACTATATCAATAGAGTAGAGATTCATGTTATGATAAAATAAATATATATTACAAGTATAATTTTAGTATGCTCACATGAATCAAGAGTAGTTTTATGATAGGTACAAATTCCTAGGGTTGAAGTTGTTCTATTTTTAGAGGGTGGCATCAATAATAGAGTGTCATTTTAGGCCTAAATTGTTGTCTGTGTGTATCAGGCTCATGGTTGGTATGTGGAAAAATACCCCTTGCATTTTATTTTGATTTATATACATCTTGTTATAGTTGGTGTCTTTTCATTTAGAGTAACATGCTTTTATATATGACTTTATTAAATGAATAAATATAATTTTTCCTAACACTTATAAGTTTACTCAATATTTTATTCAATATAATCATCAATACAATTTATTTCAAGACTATTTTTTGGGCCATTACATCAATTAGATAAGTAATTTACAAAATTAAAATATTTGGCTTGTTGACTAAAGAATGTTTATTATTGGTGAGCATCCATTAGATAATATTTATAGATGCATCTTTCTTTGATAATAAATGTGAGCATAGTAATGGTGTTTGTTGTATTAGAGCAGTTATGTTCACAATTATATTTGAGGAAAATAAAATAATTAAAGTTCAAAATTATGGAGTAATGTCGTTTGGGTATTATTTTTTATTTCATAAGCTTCAATTTGTAATTTATTATATAGAGTAATTCATTTTTTCTAATTAAGAACATGTACCTTTTCTAGAATTGTATAAGAAGCAACTACTCTAATTTAGGATTAATATTCTAAAATTTGTAAAACAACTAACCAATGAACCAAATGAGTTAGAAAATATAATTTATAATTATTTTATATATTTATATATTAGATGGTATGAAACAATTATGAACTTTTTCCTTATGTAGTTTGTTTCAAAGTATAAAAAGAATGGTAAAAAAATATCATAGAAATTAAGCCAAATATATAGTTTATCAAATTCAATAAACATATTGACTTGGAAAATCACCAAGTAGAGAATAATTACAATTTTATGTGCCCTTTAAATAGTAAATAAGAATACATTGAAGAATAATTTTAAAACATGGTGTGATTCTTATTTTTACCATGAAAAAATAATTAAAGCTATGCATATAAAGTACACTTATATTACAAACCTTGTATGGGGTGACATTGATGAAGGTATCAATGAGCTCAATTCTGGAAATGATTGCATTGGCAATCAAATTATCTCCAAAATGAGAACATTAGATGGAGATGTTCATATAACATGGAACGAGATATTGAAAGTGTAAAATTCAAGAAACCAAAACTATAGCATTGAAAGTATATTTGTAATTATTAAACACCCAAAAATAATGGACAATAATGAGTATTAAAAATTGAGGTTAATGTTAAATAAATAACAAGTAATTGTAAAGGATATTATATTGAAAAAATGAAAAAAAAGCACAATAACATTGCACTTGTTCCTAATAGGCGAGGTTGGAACTAATAAGATGTTATTGTAAAATTCATATACTATGATCTTCTTTGCATATATAATAACTCAATTGGTGATGACCTAGACAAACCAAAAGGATTATTGACTACTTATATAGTAAAATCAACATACAACATAGTTGGAGTCACATTGCACAACCCTTTCAACAAATTAGAATTTGTTCCACTTAGCACTATAACATTAGACACAATGTCAAAGCATTATCAACAACTATGTGTTCTCCTAATAGATAAAATCTCATCAATGGGTGTAACATACATTGACAAATAATTAATATGAGATATGATGTAAATGCTTACTATGCATTTTATAAATATTGATGTAATTTTATGTGGTGATATTTATCAACCACAACCTATACTTGACTCTTATCATAATTGAAAACATGCCAGCATTGATTGAATTAATGACATACAACTTTTGGAAAGATAATATAAGACCTATTCCTTGACATCAACTATGTGACAAAAATACAAAAATAGTGTAGTCCTCAATATAATTTTTCCAGGCATACAAACAGTTGATGATTTAGAATACCTAAATCAAACTTGTTTATATTTACCCCCTAGAACCAATATTCCCTTTTTCTCTTTCACAAAAGGAAAGATATTGAAGCACACAATTAAAAAATGCTATCAATTACTCCTAGAAAAATGATAGTCTTGGATGCAATTGATGAACATGATGAATATTTTAATGAAATATGATTTTATAACCATGCAATGACTCTTCTATCTTAGATACTTTTGAAGCCAAATATAATTTAGAAATATATGTTAGTAATTACAACACATAAGATGGTCTAGTCAATGGATTACATGGAATATTTAAAGTGTATACCAAATATATGGCCTTGGCATTGTTTGGATCAAATTTAATGAGCCACAAATTCACCATCAATGAAATAAAAAACTAGCACACTATTATAGTAATTTATTGATAAGGAATATATACCTATACTTTGTGTTGCTAAATTGATACAAAAAGTATCTAATAATAAAAAAATTACTATAAAAAAATAATTTCCAATATAACTAACATGTAGTTGAACCATACATCAATCTCAAGGACTTATAATGCAAATTTTGCATTTGATCCCACTAGCGTAAAACAAAATGGAATGGTATATACAACACCTTCACAAGAAAAAATAATGCAAACATTATTCTTGTTAAAACCTCTTGTTGAAAATCACTTCAAAGTAAAAATAAAGATAGTCCTTAAAATGTCTTGTCTCCAATCAAATGCTCATTGGCAATTTGAAAATACAAATTTCTTGTGAAAATACCAGTTCATTGATATTACTATGTATATTAAACATACATAGCTAGCACACAAATACAAATGACACTTTGAGTGATAATTTTTGTCAATGTTGAGTACACTCTAGAGGGAGTGATATTCAGACCCTCTCCCTAGTTGATAAGCATGAAAACATGTTGAAGCCCATTGGTTGCCTATAGCTCAAGGTGAATCTCCAAAGAGGGTTAGTTCCCCTAAAGCCCCACTTAAACTAAACTATTCAATTACCTCTTTACAAGGAAAAGGAGAAGAAAACAACATAAAACTGAATCTAAAGCCTAAAATAGGTGATGCATCATATTGAAGTGGTTCTTCCTGCTTATTTTGTATAATGAATCAACCAAATTGTCAAAAGAGTTACATAATGTTATGTTATATTATTCCTTAAGATCTCTATGTAGGTTAGAGTTTGAATTAATGAGGGGAATAAAATATTCATATTCAGCTATGTAAACAATTTTAATACAACATACAAAACCAAAAATGATAAAACATTCATTCATACACAAAGGTAAAACAAATACACATAATGTAGAAGGTCAACAAAGGTAAAATAACAATCTTATTCATTTGAAGGCATAAGCTTGTTACAATAGCTGAGAAGCATGAATAAAGTTATCATCTATGTAAAGAATCTGACAAGAACCCTTACCTAGAATAAAAAAGTTGCTTTTATACTGAAGCATAATAGAAAACTCTTGCAAATCCATAACCCTAATTACATAAAGAGAATCACTAAGAAATAGATGATTGAAAAACCAAATCAAATTTGCAGACAAGGAAGGGACACTCTTGATGACGTGAGTATAGTTGAGCATTGATGACGTCGTGGAAGAGTGTGAAATCCCTCATGAAATCCATTGTATAAGCACCTCTAAATGCTTGAGATGAAATAGCATTTTCAAGGTATCACAAAAGTATGGCAACATGGGTTTTTTTTATCTATAGAGCATTCGCAAGTGTTGCTTTTTCCCTGGGAAGTCATGGAAATCCGATTTGCAACCTCATCTGATCAAATCTGACAGTTGATGATCATTGGAATGTATCAATGGTGATCTTTTGCATTGAAAACATGCGACATCGATTATGAGTATTGGGGAAGCAAGGGTGGGACAAATTGTCAACAATAAAAATATAATGTTGTATGATATTTTATGTTTACGATGATTATATGTAATTTTGTCAACCCAATAACATTCATGAACATTTTGATTGCTCCTTCACATATCCCAAACATAGCATAATGACTTTAATCAAAAAAATCTCTTGGTTTCTAAAATAACACAAGATAAAACAATAAATGTTGAGACTATAACAATAACAATAAACTTAACTACTAAAGAACTCATCATATATAATCTATATGTAAGCCCAATGCTCCGTTACCAAAATTATAACTCTGATCAATAAAGTATTTTCACATATAAATACAAATAATGCTTTGTACATTGTAGGAGGTTTCAATATTGGCATGTCTATAGAAAATAAAAGAAAAAAATACTTATATATCATATGTAAGACCACAACATGCAATTTATGTTGAACCAATTATAAACTTCACCCATACTAGTGATTGACAATGTTTAGTGCAATGTAACTACACAAAAATCTTCTATTTACATATCAAAAGTATATTGGAGTGACCATTTTGTTACTTTCATAAAGTTTAAACCTAATAGCCATAGTAAATCCATGTAGATATGCAACTTATGCAAATTAGTGAGATACAATTTGTATTGTATTTATTTTGATAAGATATGAATTTTACATTTTTATCATAAATTGTTATATTCATTTATTCATATTCTATTGTTCTTTTTCCTTTAGAGTTCTAGTCATCATACCATTGCAATTTGAGCTCACAGTAAATTAATACATGTTCCCAAGTCATTTACAATCTTATTATTTTGGATTATAGAATCCAAATTCCTTACATAAATAGCTATTTACCCAAAATACAAATCAATTCAATAATTGTTCTTTTTATTGATATTAATAGATTTTGTAATCTATTGCCTCACATAATTTTCAAATATTGTTTGATGCAATAAATTACTATATTTTGTAAATATTTACTTTGACATTGTATAGTTTTGTTGTAACTAACAATGCAAGGCATAAAAACAATGTAAGAATAGATGCAAAACAAACAAGAATAAATATTAAAGAGGTATTAAACATAGTATGTTTGCATTTATATAGTATGCTAGTTTAATTCTCTAGACTTCAATTGATTTTTATATGTTCCTTACAATCCAAAACTTAAAAATATGAATTCAATATCTAAATGTTTGCAAGTCTAGAAATATATTTGAAGGAGGTATCATTATAGTTTATAAGAGTATGCTTTCAAAAACTAATAGGAAACATGAAGTGTTGCGTGTTGATTTAACAAATATAAAAGTCAAAAGAAAAATCATGTTAAATATAACTATGAGAATGTGTCTCGACACAAAACAAAAATAGTTTTAGGTTTGGTAATATGGATAACTGATTTCTAGTTTGCTCCCAAAAGTGACTGATCATAGTGACTGACTACATCATTTTCTTAAAAAAATAAGAACTATTGAAATCATCCCCTGCATGTGTCAACAATACAATTTCATTCCAATCACTACCATTAAATAATTGCTAACAAGCACAAATGCCTATGCTACTAGTATAATTGATGCATTGGTGTTTGCTACTAAAAGATCTAATTTCTAGATACACAAATCAAAAATAGTTTTAGGTTTGGCAATATACATAACTGATTTCTAGATTGCTCCCAAAAGTGATTGACTGTGGTGACTGCGACTATATTATTTTCTTAAAACAAATAAGCATTATTGAAATTATCCTCTCCATGTGTCAATAATATAATTTTATTCCAATTATCACCATTAAATAATTGCTAACAAGCACAAATGCCTATGCTACTAGTACAATTTCTTCATTGGTGTTTGCTACTAAAAGATCTACTTTCTAGATACATGAATCAAAAATATTTTTAGGTTTGACAATATACATAACTGATTTCTAGATTGCTCCCAAAAATGACTGATCATGGTGACGACGACTATATCATATTCATATTGATGCAGAGCAAAAATACACTCACCTCTGCTTTATAAACTTAGAAAAACTAACTTTAATAAACAAAATAATTTGCTCCAAATTTAAACTTCAATCCAATATAAATGATTGCAACAGATACAACATTTTAATTGAATCAAATAACAAATTAATTCTGCAACATTTATTTACAAAATCATGGCTTTACTGGCCATCCTCTTCACAAAATCTTGCATCTGCATTCTCTGATTCGTATTCCACAACTTTCATGTGCCACTTCTTTCCATCAGCACAACTTTCATGTGCCACTTCTTTCCATGAACTCTGCCTCTGGTTACCTTCTTCAGGGGCCGACCCCCATATCCTTTCTAACATTCATTTATATAATAGATATCATCCGTTCATTTTCCTTCAGATGTAGAAGGTGAAAATACACGACATCAAGGAAATTTGAATTTTTTCAATTTGAGTCAAAGACTCCTATTGTTCAAGGACTCGCGGTCTTCCCAAGCAACCGTCTGCCAACAAATGTATCTAACATATAGCAAGCATCTGTCAACACATTCTAATTTCCATTACAATGACATGACAATCCTCCAAATCGTGGAAAAAGAATGCAAAGTTAATAGGTAATCTCCCAACCATATGCAGCTATCCACGGCCTCCAATGGTTCCCAACCAAACATCAAAAATATTATACTTGCAAATATTTAAACAATTATCTAAAAGTCGATATGATGGTAATTATGTGCAGCTTCATCTGCGCATGAAATAAAGAAATCAGCCCTCTAAGCTCCATACTTTGCACATATGTTCACAAGGCAGTTGCAAATACAACATTTGATACAATTCCACCAAAGATCCATATCTCGGTAGAGTATCAAATTTAAGAGGTTTAGGCACTGAAGAAAATCAAACAGGAAAAACAAATCAAAAATCAAAATGACAATATTTTTGGTGGTGTTGATCGCTCGCGTGCTCTTGCACCAGATATACTGGGTAAAATGGAATGTTCCTTGAGTTGTAAACTTAGGAACATTCAAAGGTGCATGAGACGGTAATCCCATGTTTTTTTTTATCCAACGCTGCTCCTTGTCCATGGGAGCCTTCTCTCTTTTATACTTTAGCTCATCCTCAACGCTCAAGCCACCTCCGCTGGCATTATCTTGTTACTCTGAACAACCTCTTACCACAAGTCCATCTCGGTCCCCTTTACATTTTCTTAGATTGTTTTTCTTTCTTTCTTTATTGCATTGCTGCAATTAATCAGAACCCAATCTGCTCTTTCCCTCTAAAATCTGCTCTCTTAATGACTGCAAATCACCACACTTACTCTACTCCTCTTCCTCTACTCGTTGCTTCTTTACATTGCAAAAAACAATAAAGCTGGATTCTTTCACCTGTTTCTCTTTCTCCTTCGAAGAATTCAACATATACTCTTGTCCATCTTTTCGAATGGTATACACATTCTTCCTACCATCATAGATGGCTTCCCTATCAAACTGTCATGGTCTACCCAACAACACATGACACATAGTCATAGGCATCATGTCACACAACACCTCATCTCTATAAGAACCAATCTGAAAATTTACTAAACACTGTTCTCTCATAGTCATTTCGTGCTTTTTTGCAACCAAGAAAATTTGTACGAACTAGGATGCTTACTCCTTTTCAAAAGTTTTTCCACCATTTCTTCTAAAACTAAGTTATCTGTACTACCACTATCAACTATAACTAAGTTATCCGTACTACCACTATCAACTATAACTTTACAACACTTACCTCCAGCCTTGCACACAGTCTGAAAGAGACTTCTTCTTTGAGATGGTTTCTCCTCCACCGTATCTGGGTTTACCAACACTCTTCTCATCATGAGAGATTCACCTTCTTTTGGGTCTGCTACTTTTGGGGATGCATTACACTCCTCATCTTCTTGTGCCAAGTGGTTTCTTGCTACACTCTTCTTGTTGCCTTCATATACTTGAGAACACTCGAAAGCACGATGACCAACTTCTCCACACTGAAAACATCTGAATGAAAGCTCTTTGCTGTTGCCACCACGTCTTCTTGTTGGTACCTCCTTTTCTTTGGTGTTTTGGCCTACCTTTTTGCTCCATTTGGGCTTGGATTCTTCTTCAATCTGCTTTCCCTTACTGCTACTCACTTGTCCCTTTTCAGTTCTAAATCTTCTTTGAATTTTGGTATTGTTTATTTTCCTCTTCATTAATTTTTCCTTTGCCTTCAACGCATACTGGTATTCTTCCTCAACTGTGGTAATCTTCAGAATACTCATCTCATCCTATATGTTAAACTTCAAGCCATTCACATACTTGGCTGCCTTTTCCCTATCAATTTCATGCCTTCCAGATTGAATAGCCAACTTGTAAAATTATTCCGTGTAATCTTTTACACTCATATCTTTTTGCTTCAGATTTTGCAATTTCTTGAACTCCATTTCGTAATCTCCATGTATGACTGTCTTTTTCAACTTCGTCACCATCTAGTTCCACTTCATTATCCAAGGATCTCCATCCATTTCTCTTTCTTTCTACAATCCTTTCCACCATAATGCAACATGCCCTTTCAATTTCATTTGAGCTATCTTCACCCGTTGTGGGTCTTTAATGTCCTCTATTTCGAAGTACTCCTCCAGCTCTCCAATCCAATCAATTAGCTCACCTGGATTTAACGTTTCAGAAAAGTTTAAAAAATCCATCTTATTGCTCTTCATTATTCTTGAAAGAGCTCTCAAAAATATTTCTTGTTCAGCATCCACTAGTTGTTCTTCCTCCCCCTCCTCCTCTTCTTCTTCTTCTCTTTTGTGTTCTTTACCTTTGATTTTTTCCTCATTCTCTCATTCTCTTTCTCTTCCTCTTTTGTTACCAACACCTAATTCCCCTTAGTTTCTGATACCTTCTATTACCATATCTCAAAATACTTCCAATACTGCCTCTAATCTGGGTCTTCCTCTTCAAGGTGACATCTCTTCCAATCAACGATTTCAGCTCTCAATTGTTTGGGATTCCACACACACCCACAAAAAATCTTTTGAACTCTGCATTACCGTTACTCACTCCCACAGATCCTGGTGGATACTCTCCACACTCAAACTCACTTGCTCTTAAACCAATTCGATGCAGAAAAAAAACACACTCAACTCTGCTTTACAAACTCAAAAAAACTGAATTTAATAAACAAAATAATTTGCTCAAAATTTAAACTTCAATCCAATATAAATTATTGCAACAAATACAACATTTTAATTGAATCAAATTAAAAATTAATTCTACAACATTTATTTACAAAATCATGGCTTTATTGGCCATCCTCTCCACAAAGTCTTGCATCTGCATTCTCTGATTTGCATTTCACAACTTTCATCTGCCACTTCATTCCATCAGCACAGCTTTCATCTACTCAATTTCCTTTGCACAATCATCTGCACTCAAACTCTTAACTCTATGCGCCTTCAGGCGCCTCTATCTTGCATCCTCTTTGCAAGTTCACACTCTTCTCTTCTTGGTCGACTTCTACACACTCTCTGGTGCTTTCAACACCCTGAACTCTGCCTCTAGTTACCTTCTTCAGGGGCCGACTCCCATCTCCTTGCTAACATTCATTTATATAATAGCTATCATCCCTTCATTTTCCTTCAAATGTGGAAGGTGAAAAGACACGACATCAAGGAAAATTGATTTTTTTTCAATTTGAGTCAAAGACTCCTATTGTTCAAGGACCTACGGCCTTCCTAAGCAATCGTCTGCCAGCAAATCTATCTAACATATAGCAAGAATTTTTCAACACATTCTAATTTTCATTACAGTGGCATGCCAACCCTCCAAATCATGGAAAAAGAATGCAAAGTTAATAGGTAATGTCCCAACCATATGCAGCTATCCACGGCCTCCAACGGTTCCCAACTAAACATAAAAAATATTATAATTGCAAATATTTAAATAATTATCTAAAAGTCAATATGATGGTAATGTGCAGCTTCATCTACGCATGGAATAAAGAAATCAAAACTCTATATGCTCCATACTTTGTACTCATGTTCACAAGGCAGTTGCAAATACAACATTTGATACAATTCCACCGAAGATCTATATCTCAGTAGAGTATCAAATTTAAGAGGTTTAGGCATTAAAGAAAACCAAAGAGGAAAACAAATCAAAAATAAAAATGACAATATTTTTGGTGGTGTTGATTGTTCGTTCGTCTGTGTGCTCCTGCACGAGAAACACCACATATTCTTAAAACAAATAAATACTATTAAAATTATCCTCTACATGTGACAACAATATAATTTTGTTCCAATCACCATCATTAAATAATTTCTAACAAGCATAGAGGCCTGTGCTACTAGTACAATTGGTGCATTGGTGTTTGCTACTAAACGATCTACTTTCTAATATCTTGTTGCTATAAAGGATGAAGATCACAAGTGCATATATGTTTGTGATTACTTAATTATCACTACTTTTACAACCTCTATTAGTTTGCATAATTTTCTAGTTTAATCAAAATAATAACCAATTCTTTAACAACAACAAATAGATAAAAATACACCAGATTCATCTCACCATTTCCTGACAATGTAAGAGCAGATAAAAAAAAAAAAATCCAAGAAATTATGTTCAAAAATATTGTAAATAATTTGGACATGTCAATAAAAATTTATTAGTAAACTATATAATAAAAGAACCTTGAATAAATTAAGCACTTTTAGTAAACTTTCCTAGCTACAAGTTTTGGGTGTGGGGATTGTTTTATTTTTAGTATTTTTTTCTTATATTTTTTTAATGCCCTTGGCACCACCTATAGGCAAAGACTTACAAATCATAGTTACAAGACACATACTTCACAAGCTAATTTTTTACTTGGAATTAGACTCGATCAAGACTCAAGTAAATTAAAAAACCATAAAATATAGATATTTAGAAAGATTTAAAGTTTTTATCATGCAACCTTCAATAAATAAACTTTAAAGAAATAATACACTAATCAAATAGAAGCTATTTTAATTGCATACACAAGTATATATCAATTACATGATTATAAAAGAGGATTTTAATTTTTTAGCTAAAGGAACCAATATTTTAAATATATAAATATCATCAAGTTTATACAAAATCCATGGCACTAAAATAAATATTAAAACTAGAAGTATAACAATGACTCAAAGAAGTGTACATCACTTGTGCTAAAATCCATAGTTGCACAATAAGTCATGTGCATGCATCTAATATAGGTTCTTGATGATGATATAACAATGATATCTACTTGTGTATAATGGCACCAACATCTAAGAATTTTACTCATGATCTATTCTCCTCTACCATGGTTACTACATTTTCCTCTAGATCTACCTAATCAATCCATGCAAGTTCATCCTCACTAAATATATGATCCCCAGCTTTGGTGATCCAATTTGAGTGTGGATCAACCTCCTCTAAAGTGATGGAAGAATTCAGTGCCCAATATTTGCTTATGGAAGAGACAAAGTTTGTAATGAACATAAATAATATCATTCAACATTTTAATCAATAACCCATTGCATCTCTTGGAATTTATATGTTCGAACATACTCCAACTACACTCACATTCTAAAGCACTATATAGTTGGCTTAAGACACGAATTACAATCCTCTAAAGTTTGACACCTTAGTACCAAACCTTTTCCACCATACACCTTAAATGAGAAAAAATAATTATCTCATTGTTCAACATTGAGTTTCAACATTAATGTTAAAAAAAGAAAGGTTTTAATTTTTAAACTTAAATTACACCCTCAATAGACTTTTACTTGGTTGTAATGTCATTTGCCTTGCATAAATCTCACAGAAAGAGATCCCTTTGTGTAAGTTTGTAGATCTCAATATCAAATATTATCTCCTCTAAAAGATAAGGATTAGGTACTATTTTCTTTATGATTGTATAGAGTCTTCTCAAAACTTGTTAGGAATAGGGTGTTGTACACCTTGCACAAAAAAGATTTAATTATGCAAAATAAATATTTTTTATGGTGCATCATTAAGTGATGTGCTTAGCCACATTAAATATTTATTTGGGTTGACTTGTAAAGTTGTATGTAACTTTGGCTAGATAATTTATGTGTGGATTGTACATGGGAAAAATATTTAATATTGTATAACTTAGTACTTGATGTAGAGGAATAGCAACTTCACAAACAATGGACAATAAAGAAAAAATGCAAGAGCATCAATTTCATGTATTTTTTTTATGCTCAATTTGATGTTAGGAGTCTTTGTTAAGTTTGTGAAGGTCTTAGGAGGTCCATTGAGATCCTAATCCAATGGTTTTGATAGGTTGAAGAGGCTAGAATTGAATTTTTTTTGTTTCCCACCAAAATGTAAATTTTTATTTCTAGGAGGATTTTGGCTTGCTACAAGGATGGGGATTGTTCTCAACTCTTTTTTTTGGCTTTCCTGAGTCTGATAAGGTCTTCAAGGACCATGGGAATCATGTAAGGTCTTTTTGTTGTTTTGTTTCTTAGTTCATGGTTAAAAGTTGCAAAAAAGAGAGCATAAATGTCAAGTTTAATGACATAGCTATTAGGGTTATTGGGGGAAAAGGTCATATCCTCGATGGTAACTATTTTTTGTAAGCTCTCCACATTGAATAAATGAAAATATACACTCTAAGAAGTTGAGAAGCAAGACTTCATGAGATATACCCTATTTTGACATTTTTTCTAAAAAAATAGCAAAGAATAGATTGGTACATACTTGTACAGAATAGTTTCAGGTTTGTGATTGTTTTGGATGATAATGACATATATTAAGGTTCAAATTCTTGTGTTTTGAAGTGATTTCACTGAGTTTTTCTCAAGTTATGGCAAAAATGGTGCTCGCTGCCCTGTTCAGAAACTAGGGTTTTTAGTGAGTTGAAAAATTCATATCTCAAGTTCTAACAAGTGAAAAATCATGAAATTTGAAACATAATTTTTGAGGGTCTTTGTGCACATTTCAACCAAATGGAAAGTGATAATTCATTATTTTTCATGATTTATAGAGGACAATGTATTTTTATTTGCATCTAGACTATCATAAACCCTAGTTTGTTGAGGGTTTTGTGAAAATGCATTATTTTGAGTTAATCAATATTACTTAGGGTTTGAATGAGGTTTGTGGGGTTTGGTTAAATAATTTATAAGCCTAAGAATGAAAATAAAATGAGTGTTGATTTTTCCTTGAGACTTGAACCTATGAAAACAAGCAAATATGACAGTTTACAGGGTGTTATTTGCTGCCACCATTGAAAGATCGGGGAATCAAGTGCATACTATTGTGAAACCCATATTTTCTTGTTCTTTATATTCCATTGTGTTTGAATTAACTATTACTCTACATAATTTTTGGTATCAAAGCCCAAAAATATCTGGTTGTGAAATTTGTCCATGTTAACAAGATTTTGTATAAGGTTATGTGTGAAGGTATTGGGGTACCAAAAGACTAGGCCAGAGGAAAAGAAAGAAGCCTAAGGTGAGGTATCACAAAGACAAGAAGATGCAGCAAGAAGATAAGAAAGAAATTCTTACAAGGAAGGACATGATGAAAGACAACAGGATAATCCGAGTTGCAGAGTTCGATAGAGAAATGACAGAGTTGAAAAGAGGTATTAAGCTTGTAATGCAATAGTGTCTTGAGTAAGAATACCAAGGAAATGTTGGGTATTGTCCAATGAGAAAGAAGGTGATTGTTCAAAAAAGAAGAAAGCAAAGGATAGTTGTCTTGGAAGGTGAAAATGAATAAAGTTTGGATAGAAAACAGTTGCTAAATGAGAAAGAAAGGAAACAAGTTGCAGCAGAGGTACATTGTGAGGTACTTAAAGATGATTTGTGGGCACAGGCTTTTGAGATAGAAAGAGTGGAAGGATAATATTTCTAATGAAGGTATGAATACAAGTAGGATAGCGAAGGAAGACACAAGAAAACAAGCACAGGGAGCTAGTGAAGAGGAAAATTGGCCTCATGGTTCTTATCTAATGCATGTTGATGATAATGTTTGTATAGGTGCAGACCAAGGAGAGAATAAAGAGGATGAAGACATTGACACTGATAATGAGGCATATGAAAGAGAAATAGAATTTTGGAGCCTTGTAATTGAGAAGAAGGTATGAAGGAGAAGATACAAGAAGAACGAGCGAAGAAAAAGATTGAATACCAAGACACATAGAGCCAATAAATCCAAGCATCACGAGGATCAAGAGGAGGTCAGAGAAAAGCTATGAATGCAAAAAAATTGGAAGATAAAGAAAATGAAATCCATCATTTGAGATGGAACTCAAATTTCTCCCTCCTTAGGAGTATGATGCAGGAGCATCACTTTCATGTATTGTTTTTATGCTCATTTTGATGATAGGAGTCTTTTTTAAGTTTGTGAAGGTCTTAGGAGGTCCCATTGGGATCTTAATATAATGGTTTTAATAGGTTGAATAGGCTAGAATTCAAGTTTTTTGGTTTCCCGCCAAAATGTAAATTTGAATTTCTAAGAGGATTTTTGCTTGCTACAAGGATGGGGATTGTTCTCAACTCTTTTTTTTGGCTTTATTGAGTGTGATAAGGTCTTAAATGACCATAGGAATCATGTAAGGTCTTTTTGTTTTGTTTTGTTTCTTAGTTCATGGTTAAAAAGTTGCAAAAAAGAGAGCATAAATGTCAAGTTTAATGACATATATATTAGGGTTATTGGGGAAAATGGCCATATCCTTGATGGAAACTATTTTTTTAATTTATCCATGTTGAATCAGTGAAAATATATGCTCTAGGAATTTGAGGAGCAAGATTTCATTAGATATACCCTGTTTTGACAATTTTATGACAGTTTTTTCTAAAAAAACACCAAAGAATAGATTGGTACAGACTTGTACGACATAGTTTTAGGTCTTTGATTGCATGGAATGATAATGGAATGTCTTAAGGTTCAAGTTCAGGTGGTTTGAAGTGATTTAATTGAGCCTTTCTCAAGTTATGGAAAAAATGGTGCTCATGGCCCTGTTCAGAAACTAGGGTTTTTAGTGAGTTAAAAAAAATCATATCTCAAGTTCTAATTGGTGAAAAATCATGAAATTTGGAACATAATTTATGTAGGTCTTTTTGCACATTTCCACCAAAGTGAAAGTGATAATTCATTAATTTTCATGATTTATAGAGGATAGTGTGTTTTTATTAGCATCTAGACTATTAGAAACCCTAGTTTGTTGAGGGTTTTGTGAAAATGCATTGTTTTGAGTTAATCACTGTTACTTAGGGTTTGAATGAGGTCTATGGGGTTTGGTTAAATAATTTAGAAGCCTAAGAATGAAGAGAAAGTGAGTTTTGATTGTTTCTTGAGACTTGAACCTATGAAAACAAGCAAATAGGACAGTTTATAGGGTGTTATTTTCCACCACCATTGAAAGATCAGGGACTCAAGTGCATACTATTGTGAAACTCACATTTTCTTGTTATTTATTTTCCATTGTGTTTGAATTTTCTATAACAATTGAAAGAGCAAATACAAACTAGTGTTGACAAATACAAACAAAGGGCATATTTGAAGAGGAAGGAAGTTAATTTTAAAGTTGAAGATCTTGTCTTAGCACATCTCAGCAAGAAGAGGCTTCCCAAAGGTGAGTATTATAAGTTGAAGATGAAGAAGATAGGTCCTTGTAAGATTGTTCACAAGTTTGCCAAAAATTCCTATGAGATTCAACTACCTAGTGCTGTAGGCATATCCCTAATTTTTAATGTTGCTGATTTGTATGCTTACAAAGGAGATACCATTACTGATGAAGGAGTAGTTTTACAACACATTTTAGATGTTGATTGGATAAAGCATCTCCCACCTAGAAAACTGACAGAGTTAGAGTGCATCATTGACACTAAAGAGATCAAGCAAACAAGGGGTGAGAAATACTTCAAGTATTTAGTCAAGTGTAAAGGCCTCCCAAATGAAGATGCCACATGGATGACAGAGTCATATATTCTCAAGCATGGGAGGAAAATAGCATACCTTTTCTCAAGTGGAACCTGAACTCTTTTTCTTTTCCTTGGGAGTATGATGCAGGAGCATCACTCTTAGTTTTTTTATGCTTTTTAGGATGTTAGGAGTTTTGGATTTGATTGTAGGGGTCTTGAGAGATCCATTAGGATCATCTCAAGTGGTTTACATACTTTTGTTAGACCTAGAATTAGAATTATTTAGTTTCCTACTAAAATTGAAATTTGAATTTATAGGTGGATTTTGTCTTGCTACAAGGTTGGGGATTGTTCTCAACTCTTTTTTTTGGCTTTCATGGGTCAAATAAGGTCTTATAAGGACCATTAGAACATGTGAGGGTCTTTTTATTGATTTGTTCCTAGTTCTTGGTAAAAAAAGTTGCACAAAGGGCATAATTGTAAAATTTTATGATATGGTCATTAGGGCTTTTGGTAAAAAAGGACATAAGTGTTACCAAAATTTTGCTTCAACTCATTTTGGTTGAGCTGAAAGAGCTTGATACTTTTAAAGGTGAAAGGTATTGCATTTTTTATGCTAAGTGTTATCATTCATAACAAAGTTTCCAGATTTAGGTGACTTTCAGTTTTTATTATGCATCTTTTTACAACAGAAGAAATTACAAAGATTGCATGATAATATGTTGTAAACATTTTCTCTGAAAGGCAAGCATTCGTTTTGAAATGTAAAGGTATACAATGTTAATTTCTTATTCATGGAAGAACAGTAAAAATGTTTAGGGTTCCCACACAAGTTGTGGGAGTAACTGAAACAACATATCACAACTAATTCATTATTCAACTGAAGATAAAAGAAGAAAAGGAAGCATAGAAGAGGAAACATAGCCATCATTGCCTGAGGAGTTTTCAACTTGGCCTTCATTGACGCCCACTCTTCTTTGCTCTTGATCTCCGAGTGAACCTGCACAATGGTTGAGAAGTTTGTTAGAGCTCCGATTATCAATTCTCCTATATACTTTATCCACAATAAAATAGTGCATTAATAATGATACATTGAAGTAGTTGTATAACATCATACACGAAGTACCAAGGAGAACTCAAAAATGGAACATCAGGAACATTTGAACTTCATTGTTTTAAATACTAACATGTTTGTTTCTTGTGCAGGAATAGGTACATGTCTCATTTCCATTATAGTTGTGGGATAAAATGTGGCTCCCACAAGGGTTGAGCCCATCAACTATGAAGGTAAAATGCCATAAACAGATTCAGAATCACTAAAAAGGGGGATTTTGTGCATCAGATAAAGGTACATCGAGTGTAAAAAGAACTCAAAATCATTGATCATTCATGACATTCAATTAGATAGTGCAATGAATTGAGCATCATGAATAAAAAATGGTTCATTTTACATGGTCAATGAATTTGCAAAACAGGAAAATAAATTGTACTATCCTTCATTCCCATATGGAAGTTTTTATACTGTCACTATTTTGCATCATAATCTTTTAGCATTACTAAGGAGGTATTTTGCAAAATGAACTAAATACAACTTTTCCAAAGCAAACCGAGAAAATGATTACATTTAAAACAAGGTTTTATGCTTCAGAGTTGTATTTAAAACAAGATACCAAGTGAATGTAAATTTTGCATTAGTCAAATAAGCTTGTAGAGTGCATTAAAGAAATACAAACAAATGATATTTGCACAAGATAATAAATGCATTCAGAGAAAGCTACAGGTGCATGAGGACAACATTTAAGCATTTTTCTTTGCAAGCAAGGATTCACCAGGGATACAATATCATGCATTGAAATGCAAGAGATTCTTCAGCATTCATTAACCTTGCTCAGAATGGAAAGGAAACTACAAGTGCATATAGTAAAGGAGATTTTTGTTTCAAAAGTATAGTCAAATATAATGTTGAGCTACAATGCATTGCATTTCCAACATCATAATAAAGAGAGCATTCTAATCAAACCTTCACAACAACAAAGCAACATTATAACAACCATGATGCATACTCCACTATTAATACTGTCACAACTTTGAAGATGAAGCTAACCACAAAGGTCTGATGTAAATATTAGGGGGAAACAAACACATCGGGATGTAAAGAGGACAATAAAAGGTGCTTTGCTTAGTGGATAATATCCTAAGGCAAATGAATGACAGTGATGCAATAAGCAAAGGGCAAATTTTGTCAAGGGGCACCAGTCTTATTGTAATGCTTAAAAATTCATGAAGATTAACAACCCCATGGATAGAAAAGAGTAATGAGTTCTGAGGTACCTATTGAAGACAACTACTTAGACTAGAATTTTGGTTATCATGAAAGTGAGGAAACTGTGGTGGCCTTAGCTTTTGCAGCATTACAAAAGACAACAGTTCTAAAATGGCACCTAAGAAGGCTATATAGGAACATGATATTGGGTCTAAATGAACCAACCATCTCAGAGACTTTCAGTTTGAGGAGCAGTAACTTGAAATTTTTATAGTATGTTCTCTTTTGAGTTGATGAAATACAAGAAAACTAGGCACTTGCACAAAAATGTAAACTTTAGAGAGCACATTATCATGATTCTATCAAGTGATAGGTAGTAACAATAACAAATCAATTAACAAGCCTAGCTAAAGGTATGAAGTAGAGTCTAAGTTTCTCAACAACCTTGAAGATAACATACAACCACAAATTCACCTTTGGATTATTGATAAATTACAGAATTAAATTAGGAGCAGGTGTGGAAAGAAGCTCATGGTGGATGATGGAAAATAGGAGGGCAACCATGTGAGAAACACCCAAAAGCATAAATGAAGAACCCACAGCCTCGGTTATGTGTTTCTTCACCAAAGCACTGAATAAACATATTCAGTAGAAATAACAAAACCCAAGGCATCCATGGTGCCAGGGCATCAAATGGAGGACAAATATTAATAGAGTGGAGAACTAGAGAAATGTTTCAAATGGAGGAAGATTTTGGTTTTTTGTTTGAGAAAACTTACCATACATGGCAGCATGAATCTCTCAGAAGCAGCAAAATGGTGAAAAATCGAGCTTGCAGGAACTCTCGACATTTTCCCAAACCTTAGCTCCATTGGCAGTAGCATGGTGATGCTTAAGAGAAACACAAAGTAAGAAATGAAATGAAATTGAATGGATGCGGGTTTCGGGTTTAGGGATTCAGTTTGCCCTAATTTTTGGTCGACCACTTACTTAAGGCATTCTTCCTTCTATTTTAAAAATAAGACTTTGCATTATTAAAATTCCATGCATTAGGTATCCATAAATACCTTTAGTATTTTTGTAAGTCAAACTCCAAGTCAAGATTACCTTGTGCTCTCCCTTGTAATACGCCATCTAAACTCCTTGTTCCCTCTTTCCTTTTCTTTGGTATGTTCAAGTTAAGTTAATATTGTAAACAATATTAAAGCAATGTATTATAAATTGCTTTAATATTTATGATGCGAATGATAAAGATAAAGGCAAAGACATCAATAATATTAAAGTAATTAGTTATCGATTACTTTAATATTATTCAATACACTTAACTTCACTTTAAACATGCAAAGGAATCAAAGACAAGAGTGGGGTTTGAGTTAAATTTTCATGTATTTGGAGTGAAACTGGATGCTTTTCATGCAGTTTTGGAAACTCCCTTGGTCTAACTGTTTGAGGGGAGGAGTTTCCCACACACAGAGATCAGATTGCTTCAGTTTTGATCCCTTTTTCCTAGGGTTTTGATGCTTACTCGTAAATGGAGTTTACATGAGATGTTTTCACTTTTAGTTGACCTTCAATTCCACCTCCTTTCCTCTTTGGAAGAGTTTATTGTATAAAGTGAAATGACATAGTAATTTTCTCATGAGTTCTTGTTTTCTACCTTTGCCTTTAGCAAACAGACTTCATGTAACTCATTTTTCAGAGTTTAATAGATTATTTAGCAAGTTATTATAAGTTAATAGACTTTGTCAAATTGCAGAATTTCCTTCAAGTATTTGATTAAATCAATGTTTCCATTTTTAGTCTCTGGTGCTTTGTGTTTTGTAGTGATTAGATGCAAATTTAATGTGTTTTTCTCAAAAACCTTTAAATTTATGTCTCACCTACTGATACATGTGCACAACAGTAGTTTATTATAGGTCATTAATTGTGCTTATTAAGTTTATCTTTCCTCTTAATTTGTGAAAAACCTTGTTTTTCCTTAGTAAGATAAAGGTTGAACTGAACCTTTTATTGAATTATTTGTGTGATTAAGGTGCCCAGATTAAGTTGTGTTAATAGACCATGAGAATGTTAGTTGTGAAATTAATTCTGCACATTAGTTTCTTTTGGTGCATCACCATAGTTCAATTTCCAGTTTTGCATTAGATTAAATATTTTTCCCTTTTCCAATCAAAATTTTAGTCCATAATCAGAAAATCACATAGGAAGTCAACCTAGAATCCAGAGGTCTAGTTACATATAGGGTGCCCACAACCTGGAATTAGTCCAATGTTATACGGGATTGCAAAGTTTTACAACTTTGCATGTGGGTGCAAATCCCTGTGATAACAGTTTTTGGCATGCCCAGTGGGACTCTAAAGCACACTTCAGAGAAAGAAGAATTCAAAAGTTGTAGGTTGTTGTTCTGGTATATACAGTAGCGTTGTTTTTACCTTTTAGAGGTTATTTATACTTGGCAACTCCGAGCATATTTACTGGTTTCAACAAGACCTAGTGCTAGTATGTTTCAAACACAAGCTTTATTTCTAATTTCCAACTAATTATATGAGTAAAGATGTCACGTTTTCATAGTCAGCATGTATACCCACTTCCATTTCATGAAAGTCCTGCTTATCCACATCCTTATCAGCCATATTAGGCTAGTTATGTTGTTAGTTTTATCCCAAACAACCATGCCACAACGAATAACCAACATGCTTATTATGCTTGCCACCCACCCACCCCTGCTCAACCTTCATATCAATATTTATATTCCCAAAATCAGCTCCAAGAGGTTGATGATATGAAGAATAGCATGAATAAAACCAAGAACATATTGTTAGACATCGCAAATTAGATAGAAGAATGCAGGGGGAATCAACAACTTGATATGCAACAAAAAGAATTAGATTATCAAGCTTTTCTTCAAGATCAACAATACGAGATACAAAGGAGGCAATTTGAAGAAAATCTTGCTCAACAACTTGCTGCAAAAGATGCAGAAAAAAGGCTGAAACTTGTTGAATAGGAGGTTCCTAAGGTTAAAATTCCAATTTCAGTCAAGGTGACTCTCCTAAATCCTCCCAAGTTGAAGTTCCAACTTTTACATGCTTCCCTTCATTTCAAGAGTCTCTTATTAAGCCTAAAACAAGCCCAACTCTTAGTTTTCGAAATCCATTTTTTGGAGAAGGTATTCCTACATTCAAAACATTATGTTTTATACAAGAGGAATCTATCCTTGAGTAGGTTCAGCCTATAATTCTTCAAGAGCAGTCTTTCCCCAAAATTGTGCATCCTCAAGAACCTATAATTAGGTTTGTAGTGTGTAATGGAATGGTTAAGAACCTAAATATTGTCAAGCTAATGAGTGTTGATTGATTTTGAGAATTGAACCTAGAAGAATGGCTTGAAGAGTAAGTTTGCAGGGTAATAGTTGTTGTCATCATTGAATGATCAAATATTCTTGTAATTATTGTTGTCAAAACCACATTTTCATTTTTCTTGAGAGTCCTTTGAGTTTGCAATAAATTTCCCTTTGCATTACTACCAAAAAGAAAATGTGGGGTCAATGGTTTTGTGCACTTGTGGTTTTGAGTCACGTGGTTTTATCTTACCACTTGGTTGTTTTTTTTGAGCTTGATTCTATAAATGCGAGAACATATTTAGTCATTGATTTTGGCTAGTTTCTAGTTGATTGTTGGGATAGTTTGTCATTGTATTGAGCTCTCTTATGAAGAGTGAATATGTGAAGCATGACATGAGATGTGTCCAGTTGCATGGTTACCCATTACGCTTGGAAACATAGAGGATGCATTGCAGGAGCATTATGCTTCAAAATTATTCATGGAGGCTCTATAATTGTATTGTAATTTTTAATTATTGAATAATACATTGAATGTGGATTCTTTTGGAGGCTAGGTTTTTCCCTCTTGAGGTTTTTCCTAGGTATATCTTGTGTTATTTTATGGTATGTCTTTGATCTTTAAATCAATGTTATTATATAATATTCTATGCATTTTTTCCTCTCATGGGGTTATGTAGGAAAATGTTTGATCAATATTTATTATTTTCCTAACAAAACCTCCTCATTCACCTTGAAATCTAGGTAGAATTGAAATGCCAAAATTCAAGTTAGGAAATTGCATATAAGGGTCTATGAAGGTGATTACACCATTATCAATCAATGATGTGCCATATGGGACGATATTATCCTCAACCCCACTATAAATGGATTTAATATTCTCCTTGGCCATATCCATGTCCTTATATATATAGCCCATTGCAAACTTCTCCCCAACAATGACTTGAAGGAGAACAAATAAATGTTCTATAATTTGTAATTATTAGTAAATATTAACACAAATAAGTATAAATAATAATAATAATTAAAAAATCAACAAAAATAGATAAAAATATAATAAAATATAAACTTACATCTATGATTTTCTTTACTAAAAGTAAAAAATTATACTCATTAAAAACTCAATCAATCACATCAATCTTTGCATTGGTCTTATCATATAAAGATATAGACTACTTGTTTCTAAAAAAAATGTGCCTCAAGATATCCTTTGACTAAAGAAAAGATTGTAATGCAACAAAGTTTTTGTAAAGAGGGTTATTCTAGGATGGTCCAAATTCTTCATGTCTATTTATTTCCTCATTAAGTTTGGGATTTCCTCCACACATGCTTTGATTCATGAATGTTTTCTAAGATCCTCCACTATGAGCTCAAGACAATGAGTAACACAAGGAGTTTAGAATAAGGATGGGTACCTATCCATGAGAAGTTTACTTGCAAGAACATGATTTGTTGCATTATTTGTATTTATACATGCATATAAATATTCTCACCCACCTTGGCCACAAATTCCTCCAAAACCTCAAAAATAAATTCAAATTTTTATCTTTGTTAAAACATCAATAGATTTTAGGAAAAGTGTGTCACTTAAGAAAGACAGCAAAATTTGAAATGTTAATCGGGTGATTACTAAAGTAGAAGTTAGAAATATTAATCATGAAATCAATATAGTTTAGGAAGTACAACCACCAATAGAAGAAACAATTAAATAAATTTAATAATATCTTATTCCTTGTATTTGTACAAATATTAGTCATGATGGTGTGACCCTTCCTTATCCATATCTCACATTGCTCCTCAATTTTGGACTTTGCATTGACCACCTTTAGATTTAAAATTGGTCCCTTTATCTTATCATCATTAGGTGATTTGAACCCCACCCCACAAACAATAATATCATCTACCATACTTCTCCAATAAACAAACCTAAACTAGGTATTATAGCATTTTAGTTCAAGTTCTTCAAACACACCTCTAAATTCAAAAATTCAAGAGACAAAGAAATCATACAACATTTTTAAAATAAAAATTAATTACTTGGTTGTATGAAATGAAAGAAAAATAAAATTATTTGATTGTATTCTTTGTTGTGTCATGCTTCACCTTATTTCAACCCATGCTCTCAACTAATTAAGGAACATAAAACTTACCTATCTAGCAAGTTTGAAATGAAGGAGGTAGGTGATTACAAATATATACTTGGTATGGAGATATATGCAAACATGATTAATAGGAAACTATGGATAAACTTGAGGAAGCTTCTTGAAACTATTTAAAATATATAGGATAGTAAATTGGTTAGTACACATCTACTAGTTGGTATAAAATCAAGTTTGAAACAATGTCCTAGAAATCTATCGAGGTTTTGAAAGACATAAAAAATAGTCCATATGCTAGTGTAGTATGAAGTCTTATGTATGTGTTTTTCTACACAAGACCAAACATTACCCAAGCAATGGGAGTTCTAAGAAGGTTTATGGCTCAGCCACTTAAGAAAAAAATGAAATAGGAGAAAAATTTGTTGGGTACTTGAGTAGAATGTTGGATTACTATTTGACTTATCATAGCACTAATGATGTGGGTAAAGTGTTGAGCACATATGAATTTTTGGATTTTTATTGGGGTAGAGGTTTAGATAATCAAAGGTCAAAGGTCAACAATGGCTATGTTTTTATCATTTCTAAATGGCTTGTTAGCTATATTTGAAAAATATAGTAGATAATTATGCTATCCACAATTAAAGAAAAATAAATGGCTACAACACATGCTTATAGGGAAGCTATGTGGTTAGATAGGTCATGTGATAGTATTAGATTTAAGAAATTATATAAGCATGAATTTGCACCCCTAACACAAATCCCCTTTTACCCCCTTGCACTTTAGAAAACCTAAGGCAGAGGCTTAATTCCACTTAAGCCCATTGATTGCATCACACTTGGTGCCCTATTTTGAGTGTCAGTTGGGGCGTTTCTGTCGGGGACACCTACGCGACGTGCAAATGTCCAAGTGACACGCTTACATCCCTGGTAGATTCTTACGGATGGAGAATGTACAGGTGTTACATTTTGATTGGAAGTTGAAGATTAATGTCCCTCTTCGATTGGCCGGCCCAAATATGGTCGTTTTCCATCCTTTCCTTCATATTCTTCACTCTCTCATTCATTCAGAGAGTCTTGCAAGATATTGGATTCATCTCTTCACATTTTCTCCACTCTTTCAAGCACTCACAAGCTTTGTAGCAACACTTTTTCACTCCATTGCATCTATCCACTACTCCATCACTCTGATAGTGTGAGCACAAGACAAACACCAAGATAGAAGAGGCTTGAGTTCCTCTCACTCTTCTCCTCCACAAGCCTTGAGCACTTTGGACGGAGATGGTAAGCTCCTCTTATCTCTTCTATTTCCTTTGGTTGAGTAAGCACATACTGTTTGTAGTGTTTTGTTTTTATGCAGCTTGTATTTACTATCTTTATCTCTATTTCTATCATTGAAAACTTGGCTATCCATGGGGGTGGAAACACCAAAATGGGGTTTGACTGAGGTAGCCCCCTAAACAACCCCAACACTTCCCCCTTTTTTTTTTTCTGTGTGCAGGTGGAGAGATCTTGAAGCAAGGTGGTGAGAAGACTGTTGTGTGAAATCGTCTTCATCACCCTTGTGGTAATATACATCATTTATCATATCAATATTTACATTTCACTCTTCTTAATCTCATTCTATCACTTCAGAAACCTATAAACTAGGCTGCTAGTCTCTCCTTTAGAGTTTGAATCTCGTCTTTCTAGTTCTCTAGTCGTACGGATGCCAGTGCACCTGTGAGACGCCAATGCACCACATTGTCATCCCAAAATCGTGCTTTTATCCTTAGATAGAGAGCTACTTGAGACACATAGTTGACTCTGAAGGCCGACTCATCTAGCTAACCTTCCTAAGATCAAGGGTTTATTCATGAGATATCTAATGGTTGGATGATCAGCATGCACAAAGATCTGATAGCCTGTTATATAGTGCCTAATTTTTTTTAGGTCATAGATTACTGCCATCATTTCTTTCTCTGTTACTATGTGATTTAGTTCAACTCCCTACAAGTTTTTGCTGAAAAAATATATGACATTTTCAATGGCTTATTCTTTCTATCCAATAAATACTCCTATGGAATAATCTAAGGCATCAGTATGGATGTGAAAAGGAATTTCCCATTTGGTCCCTTAAGCACATGAGCATGAGTCAGAGTTGTCTTTAAATCAGAAAATGCTTTATCACAGCCTTTTGTCCATTGGAACTCGACTTCTTTAGTCAAAAGACTACAGTGGTGATGTTATTTTGCTAAAATATTTGATGAAATGCCTATAATAGCCTGCATGTCCCAAGAAACTCCTAACATCCTTTCTTTTTGCAGGTATAGGCAAATTAGTAATTTCCTCAATTTTTGCAAGATCAACTTGAATTCCATGGTGGGAAATGTAGTGGCCAAGAAATACACCTTCTTGCATCATCATGAAGCACTTCTCACTATTTAGAGATATATTTTGGTCTTCACATCTCTGTAGGACTTTCTTCAAATTTTCCAATGCTTCATCAAAATCAGCACCATAGGTTGTAAAATCATCCATATAGATTTCCATGTAGTCAAGGGAGACATCTGAAAATATGTTGATGATTGCTCTTTGAAAATTTGCAGGTGCGTTGCATAACCCAAAGGGAAGTACTAAATAGGCATATGTCCCCCATGGACATGTGAATGTTGTCTTCTCTTGGTCTTCTTGTGAAATTTGAACCTGATACCACTAAATCCATCAAGAAAAGAAAAGTATTGCTTGCCTCCAAGAGAGTCTAGGACTTGATCTACAAAAGGCAAGGGAAAATGGTCCTTCTTAGTAGAATAATATTGAATTCTCTATAGTCAACACAAACTCACCATTTTACTCCCTTCTTAGGCACAATCACCAATGGAGACACCCATTGGCTATCTAAAATAGGGTAGATAAATACTGCATATAGTAACTTTTGTAGCTCTATTTTGACAATTTCCCTCAATGCAAGGCTGATTCTTCTTTATGGATGTCTTACAAGTGTACAATCATCTTTGATATATATCCTATGATTGTAGAGCTTCAGATCTAATCCCTTCATATCATGATAATCCCAGGAAAATTCTTTTGATGGGCTTTCAACAATTTTGCCAATGTCAATTGTTGTCCCTCACTCAATTTACTATTAATATTTAAATATCGCCCTTCGGACACCTGTACTTGTGTAAATAACTCTATCATATCTGCTTCATTAATAAATGGTACCTTAAGTTCATGTGGCAACATTGTGTGAAACATACCAATTGTTGTAGGAAGTTTTTTTGCTAAAAGAGTGGTTGCAGGAAATCTGTCCGCAGAGATAGTGGTTGCGGGAAGAGTGGTTCTAGGAAGATCAGGCAGAACTAATAGAAGTGTTTGCATGAGGTCAGCAAAACTAGACACATGAGTGGGTGATGTCTCTTCTATCTGACAATGGTTCTGAATGATACTAGATAATACTTCATCTTTATCTTGAAGCTACAGGAAAGGACTTCTCCCTAGCATCATGAGCTGTGCCACAGAGTTAACTTCTTCATCCTCTTCACTGATAAGTGGCCATACAGAATTATCTACATCATGGGATGGCTGAGAAGGAGGATAAAGAACAAGCTTTTTGGTGTTCCTACCATCAGAAATGGTCATGTCACCTAACCGACTTCCAATATAAGCATCCATAGTTGCTAACCATGGCCTACCAAGGATAATTGGATATCCACCTAGTGTAACTTTAGGAGAAATAACCATAAAGTCCGTTGGATACTCCCAAGATTCTAGAATCACCACAATGTCCTCTACTATCCCATTAGGCTTAGCAATGGAACTATCAACAAGATGTAGGATAGTAGATGTGGATCTCATGCTTGCAATGTTTAGTTGTTGCAGGATGTCTTTAGTCATCACATTGATTGTTGCACCCATGTCAATCAAAACGTTCTTTATGTTTATCCCATTTATAATAACTTCAACCATAGGACTACCTAGATCATTGTACTTGGGGATAGTTATTTTTTCAAGCATGATGTCAACCAATTGTCCCTCTACATGAACTGTAGTTAGGTCCTTCTTTTTCCTACCCGATTTCTTGAGGCATACTTCTTCAGTTTCCTTTCCATAAATAGGAACATATTTTATGGCCTGGAATAGGGGGATCTGGACACATATATGCTTTAGTTGATCTAGAATATCAAAAATAGTTTCCTCCTTGTCTTCTTTTCATTTGGAAACTTCTAATCTCTAGGGGAATGGTGGTTCTTGTGTTGCTGGTTTGACTGGAACTGGTTGAAGATGTTTAGATGTGCAAGGCTAAATAGGATTAGTTAGATATTCTTCTTTCTCTTCCAAAGGAAGCTCAGTAATAATGGGGGTGGAAGGAGCTAACAAGGTAGTTCTTGAATGCAGATGTATGTCACTTAAACTCACAACATATGCAAGAAATTGATTTGGATCAGTAGAATATATAGGTTGATGTTGTGGTTTATTATTTGGGTTGGGTGTGGGTTGGTCTGGTAACTGAGTAGGTTTGGGCACATTTGAGCTTGGATTAGCAGGAGGAGGCATTATAGCAGGTTGTTGGGGTTGAGAAGATGGTTGCATGTAGGTGGTTGTCTAGTTTGGCCATTGTTGGCCACCTCTCCATTGAGATGTTTGCTGCCAGTTTCCTGGAGGTGGTTTCCAAGGTCCTTGAAACTATCACCAATTCCCCTAAGGTTGTTGCCACTAAGGTGAGGAATTTTGATAATTGGACCAAGCATTTGGAGGGTTACCCCAAGACTGCGGTGGATATCCTCCATAGTTGGATGGATAGGGGGCTGCCACTGGTTACCAGATGAATAAGATTTAAAATATGGCCCAACAAAAGATAGTGGATCTAGTGGCATACCTTGTCTTGAAGCCCATGGCCTTTTCTACGCAACAAAGTAGACATGGTATTCCTCAATCTGAATTGGTTTGAACTCAGGTGGAATCTACTTGTTGTCAATGTTAACTATCACTTTGCATATGTAGTCCTTCTTCTTCTGTCTACAATGAGGGCAATATTCTGTTAGCATTGTCTCTACTTCCTCATGTTTCTTCTTAGCTTGAAATGTATCCAGTTGAGTAGCTAGGTTGTTGATGATATCCTACTTGAAATCTGCCAGCAAATTAGTAATCTCCATTCTTGAGACTCCACTAGTGGATTATTTACCCATAGAGGATTGGTAAGCTCTTCCTTTCTTTGAAGCTACCCTAGAATAGTTCTGGCATAACTTCTTGATATCCTACCAAGGGATTTGAGTGATATCTCCTCCTACCATCAGGTCCAATGCATCAGTGCAACTTTCATTGATTCCTCTCAAGAAAATCAACTTTTATGAGTCTTAATTGAGCGTATGATGTGGAGATTTCTGTAGACAGAACAAAAATCTTGAAATAAAATCCTCTAGGCTCTCATATTCCTTTTTTTGCATTATGAAAATGTCACCTCCTATCATATCACTACCCGTGCAATACTCCTTATATTTTTCAAGGAACTTTGTCTTCATATCTTCCCAAGTCACCATAGTGTTTCTGCTAAGGCCCATAAACCATCTCAATGTAGCTTCTTTCAAGGTAGTAGGAAATAGCTTAAGTCTGTGGGCATCATTGGTATAGTCATAGCTTCTATAGATTATATCAAAATCAAACAAGAATGTATCATGATCTTCTGTGACAAGTCCATAGAACTTAGGAAGGACTGAAGCAGGGATATTTTTGAGGTTATCTACTTTGTTTTTTTGAGCCATGGGAAAAGGAAAAGTTGGTTGGTTTTGCCTGGTAGGCCTGTTTCCATTTGCATTAGCCATACCTGCTTGATGAAATTCCAGAATAAAGGGTTCCTCAACTAGATTTTGATCTTTAAGGAAAAATTCAGAACTGGTCAAGTCAAGGAATATATCAACAAAGGGGTGTGTCTCTTCTTCTTCCTCGTTTTTGGGTAGATTTGGGAGTTATACTAGCTGAAATGGCTCTAGATTATTAGGAAGGAATCTCTTCTTATTCTTCTATGCATGTAATATCAACTCAGTATCAACCAAATAACACAAAGAATGGGTGGGAAAAAATAGTGGATCATAACTTCTAACACTAAGAGAAAATTCTAGAAATACTTTAGCAGAATAACTATCAATGACTCCAAAGGACTCCCTAGTTTGACACCATCCCCGACAATGGCGCCAAAAATGTCGACCTCCTACAATGATTTCAATAACTAAGCCTTTACAACCATGATTCAGAGACTGGACATCTAACCTGAATAACCATCTTAACCATTATGAAGGTGCATTTAAATTTTCAACCCAGGGATGTGAACTTGAAATGGGTCAGCACAATATATGCACTAGGAACTCAAAGCAATCATCTTCATTCTAAAACTAAGAGAATTAATACTAAAATTAAATTACATGGAAGGAAACAAAATAAATTTTGAACATCACTCAACATTTAAACTTAAACGGAACATTCATGACATAAACAAAAATCTGAGCAACAAACAAGAAACTACTTTGCTTGCTTTGGCTGCAGGAACAAATGGTGCCAAATTCTTAACTAAGGACTAAACAAAAGTTAATACTAATCTAACTAAACTAAAGGAACAAATTACTCACCAAGTGGGCCCCCTTGGATGAGTATCCTCTAAAACTAATACAAACTCAGAATCTCATTTTCATTCATTAGAAAGTGCAAATACAAAAGTATGTCTGATTATCAGATTGTACAATAGCTTGGTGATCTATCCCTAAAGAAGGAGGATCCGAACCTTATTTATCAACTAAATAGGGCAATCAACTCCCACTAACTGAGAGGATTCCACTTAGGGAAATAAGAGAAGAGAGTGGAAGAGCAGTTACACATGCAAGGGAATTCGTTCAGACATGCATGTCCAAACATGGACTCGACCACTGCAGTAACACCCACATTGCTCAATGTCATTAAAGATCAGCATAAGGTGGTTACATGTGGCTTACATGGGAATCTCCTACCACGTCCTCACTTGAGCTTCACGCATTTCCTCTATGTGACCAATTGGCGGCCACGTTTCTCAACTTAGCATTCTCAATCATGTTTGCATGGCAATGCCAGTACACATAATAATTGCATAGCTATAACCACCTTAAAGAACATTCATTAACCACATGCAAGATTAATATAGATAGTCCACATAATAGGTTAATATCATTAAAACTAGAAAAAATGGAATTAAACCCAAATGCCTTATGGTTTGAGAGAAACTATATAAAATTATCAACATGTAATATCAAATTCCATGGTAACTTCAACAAATAAACTATAGATTCTACCCATAACTAGACCAAAAAATAGACTCATCATAGTGGTTGGTCCCCCTCTCTTAAATTTTTAGTGAACCTGACGTGAACCAATGTCTATCCATTTGTTGGCGTTCTGGACTTTTTCTCTTATACCTTTTGTTCATTGCACATTGGTGTGTTGTGAAGGTTGATGAGCACCACAACCTAGTCTATGACCTTTGGGAATATTGTCAAAAGAATTCTATGACACCTTTCGATGGAAAAAATGAAGGTCTCCTCCAGTTTCACTACTGACCTTTTCTCTCATCCCATGGTTGGTCTATCTGCACAGGAGAATGTAGCGAGAGGAAAACCTAGGTTTCTTAATGAAACCGATCGCATCCCTACCCCTCCTGAGTCACCAACCTCCTCATCCGTATATGAGCATGATGCCATTCGTGTCCCTTTTGAATATGTCATCAACCTCGATAAAGGGTTGGGTGCACTAGAAAATCACTTGGAAGGAAACCTGAAGATGGTCAAGGTTGCTAAGGTTATCAGTGGAATAAGATACATGGTGGAAAAAGACCGAGCGTGCATAGAGCTCTTAGCTAGTCTCGTTGGTCTGGTTGAAGCATGCACCCCTTCAATCCATAGTCGCATGGCATGAGGCGGCCTCTTCAAGGAAATTCAGAGACAACTAGAGATGTCGATGCCTCCTACCTCTATATACATGGCTGACGTGGTCCCTTCAGCCAGTGTGTATGTCACTTCCAAACACTCAAAAACTGTCAAAGTGAATAGAAACCCCTTAGGTTTTTGCTTCACCCCTCTCATTGCCTCCGATGGTGGAAGATTTGGCGGGATGATTGGTGGAGGATTTGGAGGTGGAAACTTTGGAAGTGGAGGTGGCCTTGGCAGAAGTGGTTTCGATGAAAGTCATGGTGGTGGCCTTGGAAGCGGCGGTGGCTCCGATGGAGGTCACACTGGTGGCGGTGGTATCAGTGGTGGTTTTGGTGGTAGTCACGGTGGTATTCTAGGTGATGGATCTGGCGATAGTCACGATGGCGATCTAGGTGGTGGCTCTAGTGGTGGTTTCGATGGCCCTCTGTCTTCTAGTGACCCTATCATGAATACCCTTCTTCAAAATATGGGGAAGATGCAGAGTCAACTAGAGAACCTATCCTAAGCCTCAACCCAACCTATCTTCTAGCCTTTCTTCTAGCACAACCCATTGTCGGTTGCAATCCTAAACAATCCTTTCCCGCAAGGGATGGAGATTTCAAAATTCAAAAAATATAGTGGTAAAGAGGACTCGCAGACACACATGTCCACCTTCAACACCTTGTGCAAAAATTTCTTCCATCACGACACGTTGATGGTGAAACTATTTCCTCGATCCCTCAAAGATACAACACTAGATTGGTATTGTTCTTTGCCTAATAATTCCATCTTCACGTTCGATCAGCTTGTGAACCAGTTCCTACGACAATTCCAAGACAATATCGGACCAAAGATGACCTTCTCAGACCTTGTTGGGTGCAAACAAGGGGAGAATGAGAAGTTTACAAAATTTATAGCACAATACCAAGCACTCTTCTCTCAAATCTTGTATCTATTACCCGTCTTTGATGTGCAAAAGGTCTTCATAGGGAATTTATAGATACATTGGCAAGATAAATTTGCCCTCATGAAGTATCCTTCTTTCACACATCTGTGTGTGGATTTACAAGAATACCAACAGATGGTGGTTCAGTTCGAGGGTCCTCCCTCGCGTTCCCATACTGAAGGGAGATTGATCATATCGTTCTCTGGAAGAGCTAAAGCTGTTGCAAATGTAGTAGCCATTGTGGATAACAATAGTCGCAGACATGACTAAAAGTTTATAAAACTATCAAAATCCTTTTCTTCCATCTTATAGAAGTTGGTTAAGGATAAGATCCTTACCCTGCCACCCCCTAAACTAGTTAGGGAACCATATCCTAACTAGTATGAAGAAAAAACATATTGTCAATACCGTTGAGTTAACGGACACGATACCAAATGTTGCATTTTCCTGCTTCATGAGATACAAGACCACATCAAAAAAGATTCTATCTATCTTGATGGGAGTAAACAAAACACGAACAAGTCAATAGGGAAAGCTAACAGTGACTTGTAGATATACACAGACCCATTTTTATCACACTCTGCCAACATGATTATCGATCCCTCATATTTCATTTCTTGCCCCGAGGCATACATTAACATGGTCACTATTACTTCCTCTCCTTGTCTTGCGACCAGCTCGCCGGATGTAGAATTTACCTCACGGGACATTCCAGCCAATAGAAAACCTTCTTCGTTGTATATTCCCACTCACCTCAATGGTAACATTGTGATAGGGGTCTTAGTCAACCCCGCGAGTAGAGTGAATGTCATAATGGAGGAGACATTACTCTTAAATTCCCTATAAAGGGAGGAATACGAAAAAAAAAAAATCCATCATCCATATGCATAATGGACTTTCTCTTAAATCTTACAAATCGATAATGTTGTCCATCTTGGTTGGACCCAGGAATGTGGACACAGTCTTCAATGTTATTCCCAAGTCAGACTTGTTTAGAGTAAAGCTAGGCATACCTTAGCTAGCTTCCATGAATGGGATCGCCTTCGTAATCCATAAATGCCTTAAGTTTTCCCATGAGGGTGTTGTGCACGTGGTGCATGATACTAGATATCAGCCTATGGTATCTCATGGGGGATACTCATTGGATCACTTTTGGCCCTCTCCCGTCGGTTCGCTCCCTCAAAGAACGAACCTACTTTATAAGAACTATGTGAAATACAATACTGGAGGAAAGGGACAGGCAAAATTAACCCTTCCTGTGGTTAAGTAGTCTGCCACCTCCTCCTCCTGAAAGGGAAAGGAGAAGTTTGCTCCCTCTCAGGCTAACTCATCTACTTCTCCCTCTTGGGAAGAGTATTGGATGAACAAGCTTGGGTTCTACCTACTGAATTCGATGATGCCTCCTTAGTGAAGGCCCAAGATCACGATATCGGATCTCCCTAATGGGTCCCCAGGACCCTGGTATTATTTGTATGGCAAAAAGAAAGGCTCGCAGAGAGAATTTTCCCCTCGACCTCTTCCTATTCCCCTGAACATAAAAAGATCCACCTTTGAGCTGGTAGAGTCAATTCCTCTCACCATTTCTAAACCTATCCCTTTTTCTCCCATCTGGAAGTCTGTCCTTCCACTAGAAATAGTCATGGAGGACACTCCCATGGCCGAATAGGATCCTTCTATCCCTTTGCAAGGTTTGGATTTTGGTTCGAAGAGTCGTAGGAACCGCCTTGCACATGAATGTAAGCATTGGAAAAAGGCTCTCCTGGCTGAACAAGCCTCCTCACAAAACAAGGAGGAAGAGAAGACGACACCTCCTACTATGGCCTCCTCTTTCCCCTCTTCTACCTCTGATCTAACTAGTTTTGAATCTCTTTGGGCTCCCGCTGTGAGCGCACATGCACCTGGAAAGGTGCTTGTGTTTATCACTCCTTCTATGGAGCCACCTCTGCTAACTTCCATTTTGGATGTCTCACATTTCCCAAAACCATGGATATGGTTAATACTTCAGTTGTATCCACTATAGTTATATCCTCTTCTATCTGCCTTGCTTCGTTTGTGGGGAGTGTGCCTCCTCTGACAAAGAAGAGGAGAGAGCATGGCCCCTCCAGCAATGGAGGACATAAGAAGATCCTGCCTCCTTCGAAAGGCGGCCCTGCACTGACTTGTTCTATCCTAGTGACGGAACCATATCTTGCCTCCCTCGAGTTTTTCACCGCTGTCGAGTCTCTCGATGAGCCTAGTGTTGAACCTCGGGTGCGAACTCCTCCATCCACTGAGGTGAAACATGGCACCCCAATCAAGTGTATGTTTAACTCAGTGGATGAAGTTCCAACCCTGTCAATGATCTTTGTAAATTCATTGACCTTAGACCCACAAGATTTGAGCAACAAAGTACTCACAAGTCCCTTTTCCTTAGCCCTTGTTGTGGAAGGATCGAAAGCTTCTCCCTTAAAATTACACTGTTGCAGGCTCGTCATCCTTCCCCCTATGATGATCTAGAGTGGGAAGCTGACGACCTCTTGTTCGACCAGTGTTAGGGAGGAGACCCTCTTCTTGATCTTTAGATTAGATGTGTGTGTGCTTCATGAGGTGTTCCCCCGTGATTATGCTATATTTTCTTGGATGACCCTCATCACCCCTATTGGTGCTTGGAAATAGGCGTGGTTTTTTTGTTGTAAACTTTCCTCTATATGTATCTATATTCTTCCGTGTTTGTGATTAAATTTCAGTAAATTGAGGACAATTAAAAGCATCGGGAGCATTCAGGCCTCCTTCCATGTTGACCCAATTTTTTATCTTTACTTTGTGTTCCATGTATTCTCCCTGATCCATTCGAGGATTGATGATCATTTGCTTTGCACCATGGTTATCTACTAAATATAAATAGAGGCAAATCTAACCCCGCAAAACCAAATCCACCTATGCCCTTTGTGTGTGATCTATTTTCTTTTACCTTTCTCTTTATCTTTCTCTCTTCTTTGCTTAAGTTGTAACTTTTGTGTGTGACAACGTTACTTCTACAGTTCACGGTCTTTAGAAAGTGCATCCATTGCCAAATGAATATTTTCTCGAAGACCCTTCACACTTCTTTATTAGAATTTCTCAACTTGAAACCCTAACGGAACATATTTCCTTCATCAGGTGTTCATAAAGAAAGGACTTGGGAACCTTCCTCTGAAGTGGGAATGGTCTTAGTCTTCCCCTCATGTGGGTGCATCTCCTTCCTTTCGAATTCTTTGATGAAGTGAAAATATTTCGAAAGGATTCCTTGATGTTGAATCGATTCGAGAAAGAAGACTGTAGCTTCTGGATAGTGTGTCCCTTGAGTGGAACCCTCCTTTTCACATCGGGTTCCCAGGGGACCCCCTTCAAAAGCTTTCAACAAATACTATGGTGTCTAGGCCGAGGGCAACCCGGCTAGACCAGTTTCACATCCTCATGTCTAGCTCGAGGGCAAGCCGACTAGACCAATTTCACCTCTTCGTGTCTAGTCTGGGGGAAGCCCGACTAGACATACTTTGCACCTTCACATCTAGCTTTGGGGCAGCCTAACTAGACTTCGTGTTTCAAACAGCAAGTCCCTTAAGTGGACCCTCCTCCCTTTTGAAGGGTTATCAAGAGACCCCTTTGAAAGTCTTACAACTTAGTGACGGTTTGCGTGGTTGTCCGTTCACTAGCCTACATGGCTGCTTCTTGGCATGCCCTATTTGTGGGTAAACATGTCACCTTCTTTGACTCTGCAGAGTCCCCTTTGCTCGGTCTCCTTCATGTGAGAGTTCTTGGAGGATACCTTCCTTGCAGGTCTATGGTTCTGTAAGGCGCTTTCTTGGTTTCCTTCATGTGAGAGTTCTTGGAGGATACCTTCCTTGCAGGTCTGTGGGTCTGTAAGGCATTTTCTTGGTTTCCTTCATGTGAGAGTTCTTGGAGGATACCTTCCTTGCAGGTCTATAGGTCTTTAAGACGCTTTTTGGGCTTCCTTCATGTGAGAGTTCTTGAAGGATGCCTTCCTTGTAGGTCTATGAGTTTGTAAGGCACCTTCTTGGTTTCCTTAATGTGAGAGTTCTTGGAGGATACCTTCCTTGTAGTTCTACGAGTCTGTAAGGCACTTTCTTCCTCAACTTCATAGTTTTGTGGAGCTATGAAGCCCTCTCTTTCACTTCTGATTTCACCAAACAGTGCTCTACTTCCTCGTTGGTTCAAGTATACATTTCTTACCTTGTTACTTCTTACTACTCTACTTTACTGAAGCACTCATCAGTACTCATGCTCGCTAAAGTGGGGGAAAAATGTATAAGCATGAATTTGCACCCCTAACACAAATCCCCTTTTACCCCCTTGCACTCTAGGAAACCTAAGGCAGAGACTTAATTCCACTTTAGCTCATTTCTTGCATCACACTTGGTGCCTATTTTGAGTGTCGGTGGGGGTGTTTCTGTTGGGGATGCTCACGCGGCGCAAATATGTTCGCGCGATGCGCTTACATCCCTGGGAGATTCCTACAGCTAGAGATTGCAGAGGCATTACATTTTTTATTCTTCACTCTCTCATTCATTTAGAGAGTTTTGCAAGATATTGGATTCATCTCTTCACATTTTCTCCACTCTTTCAAGCACTCACAAGCTTTGTAGCAACACTTTTGTACTCCATTTCAGCTATCCACTACTCCATCACTCTGATAGTGCGAGTGCAAGACAAACACCACGATGACAGAGGCTTGAGTTCCTCTCACTCTTCTCCTCCACAAGCCATGATCACTTTGGATGGAGGCGGTAAGCTCCTCTTATCTCTTCTATCACGTTTGGTTGAGTAAGCATGTAATTTTTGTAGTGTTTTTTGTTTATGTAGCTTGTATTTCCTTTCTTTATCTCTATTTTTATCATTGCAAACTTGGTTGTCCGTGTTGGTGGAAACACCAAAATGGGGTTTGAATAAGGTATTCCCCTAAATAGCCCCAACACTTCCCCCTTTTTTTCAGTGTGCAGGTGGAGAGAGCTTGAAGCAAGTTGGTGAGAAGACTGTTGTGCCAAATCGTCTTCATCACCCTTGTAGTAATATACTTCCTTTATCATATTAGTATTTAAATTTCACTCTTCTTAATCTCATTCTATCACTTCAGAAACCTCTAAACTAGGCTGCTAGTCTCTCCTTTAGAGTTTGAATCTAGTGTTTCTGGTTCTTTGGCCGTATGGATGCTAGTGCACTTGTGAGACACCAACACGTCACATTGTCATCCCAGAACTGTGCTTATGTCCTTAAATAGAGAGCTACTTGAGACACATATTTGAATCTGAAGGCTAACTCGTCTAGTCTCTTTCTAGTTCTCGAGATGGCAGAGTGATCGAAGGACTTCATAGTCTTCATCATTCTCATCCCTTCTATCCTAACCTTCCTTTTAACTAAAGTAAGTTAGGGCAGCCTTTCCACTCTTGGCCTTTCGTGACTTGGGGCCTTGCAGTGGTTGGTCCCCCTCTCTTATAGAAACATACAATGAATTATGATTCTCATGGTATAATTTTTTAGCAAATAATATTGTTTACCATCATAAAACTAAGCACATTAATGTGCAATATCATTTAGTAAGGGATATGGTTGAAACTAGGAAGATTTAAATGGAAAAATTGATACTCAAGTTGTATAGTGGACTCATAAATATCAAGTAGGATAATGTTTGGACTTGGGTATAGTATTCACTCATTAGGAGTTCCTATGAAAAATTATGTATATAATGGTAAGTATAGTATAAAAAATTGTATACCTTTACAATTTCGCTCTATGTTTGGGTCTCTTAATTCATTAAACTCAATTAAGCTTCTAATTTTCTAAATTATGCATTCCAAAGCCTTATTTTTATTGTTTTTCAAAAGGGGTACCAACATTAAATGAATGCATTTAATAATTAAATTGCCTTGGATCATGTGTGTCTTGGATATATAGTCCAAGACCCATTCACCCAGGGGAAAATGGGTCCCCTTTATGAGCCAGGACCTAAATTAAAATATGTTTTTGGTGGCATTTTAATGATTTAAATTCAAATTATAAGTGTTGGCTTTTGGAATGTATTTTTTGGGAAATTAGATAAACACCTATAAATACATAGTCATTTGATCATTTGAAATGGAAAACACTTTATGAAGAAATCCTATTGAGAAAATATTATTGTTAAGAGCATTCAAGAGCAACATTATTAGTCATTTATATCAGCAATCAAGATCCTAACATCATGTCAAATTTTATGCGTGTTCATGTTATCTTATGAAGACTAACAAGTTTTGTAGGTCTTCATGTATTCAAGCATTCAAGAAAATAAAGAAAGAAAGATCCAATTCCCTTGAAGTGATGTGTATGTCTTCAATCCTTCAAGGAAGCTATTGAAGGGTGGTGAGTTGCAGTAAATTGTTTATTCATCATTTCCTTCCTTTCCATTAAGGTTTTTGTCATTGACATTGTCATTGTGAAAGTGGAAACACTATTTATGGGGTTTGACTAAGGCAAACCCCCATTTGGCACAAAAATTTTCCCTCTTTGTGTATGTGCAAGTTACAAGTTGAAGAAGGATTGAAGATATCTTGAAGAGAAATTTTGCATTGTTGCATTTTTTGTCATTATTATTGTCAAACTACAGAAACTAAGTTGTGGAATTTATTTCTGACATTCCAAAAAAATTATAGGTGGAAAACAACATCTCAGATCTAACACCAGAGTACTGTAAAAAGTTTTTTGGAAGCCTAATCAAAGACCCATTTTACTAGGGGCGAACCAGGCCCTATGCACATGCTAGAATGAACTTTTGGTGACAGGTACATGCCCTCTAATATCTCCTAGATCTGCCTACAAAGTGTTGTTATAATATGATTAACTTTGGGAATTTTCATTTTACATATTAGGTCATATAGTTCAATTAGTTAGTCATTTTAAATCATTCGTAATCATCCTAAGGCCCTAAAGAATCCACCAAACCATGTCCGATTGAGGTTGAAAGTCAATCTCCTGGTTTTTTCTTGTTATTGTAATGAAATTTGGGAAGAGGCCCCTTGAATCCTAGGATCTTTGCATTTAGGACCTAGGACCCCTTTTCCCACCATTTCATTTTGGTGAACCTAACATTAGACATCATAACTTTCTAATTTGGTATTCTTTCAAACCCTAGATCTAGGTTTTGCATCATTGTGTTTTGCATTCTTCATTTAGGGTTACATCTTGCATGTTTGTATCTTTAAAAAATCATAAAAATCCAGAAATATTGCATACATTTTGCATTAGTTTTTGTTTCAGTCATTTAGATCAGAATTTCATCCAAAAATTACACTCAAAATTGTCACTTTTGTTTATACATTGTTATACATAATTCTCACTTGCATTTCATCCAAAATTAAAAAAAAAAAGTCACTGTAGAATCACTTTGCAACCAGAAACAGTAATCACAAATAGTAACTTAGACACTCAGTTTTTAATTTTTTAAAACCCTATACAAAGACCCATTTTCCCTTGGGCAAACCAGTCCTTATAAAGGTGCTTTTTCAAAATTTTGCACCCATTCCTGTCTATGTTTGATAAGATTTCTTGTACTTGCAAATCTCTTTTACAGTTTCAAAAATTGCATATTCTGAAGCATTTTTGTAATGTCCACGTTTTTCATCCCACTATTACAAGAGCTAAATTATTTAATGTTGTCTGGCATAAAGTGAAATTATAAAGTTAATATTAAATAATTATATTAATGAGGTGAATAAAGTGACACCATGGAATATTTAAAAGATACTATAAATTATTTTAATGTCACTTTATAAAAAGGTGGTTTGGAAAGAAAACCTAAAAAGTTATTATAAAAGGACTTGAGAGATCATTTTCTCATTATGTGAAGATTAGTATTTATTTGGTTTTGAGGAGAATTCAGCTATTTGGGAACTAGAGGATGAAAACCCTGAAGTTCAGGATAAGAGGTTTGGATGAAAATCCTCAAGTTCAAGTTAAGAGATTTGGACAAAAACCCAGATCCTCTTACATGAGGATTCAAGCAAGATTCACATTTGGGCTTCAAGGATCAATTTGTGGAAATTTGTGAAGTTTCCTTTCGATACCAATTTCATAGATAAATATTGGGTTATATATTGAGAGGATTTTATAGGTGAAATCTATTCTTCATTCACATGTATATTTTATTCATTCCCAGTTGGTCAATTTCTAAGAAATATTAAGAGTGTGGCACTTGTTATTTCTACCATATCAAATAATTATTATGTGCTAAGTCATTCCTTACTTATGGAGGTGTGAGGATAGGATTTTATGCATACATAAAAAGGGCACGAGTATCTCTTTATTTAATTGCAACCCTTAGTATTTACTCAACAACCTTTTTAATTTTGTCATACCATCCAAAAGATCTTTCAAAAGTGTCACATGAGCAGCTAGAAAAGGACAAAAAAGTGTAATATATCTTCCTAAGTTGTACCATCCTTTATAAAGTAGCCTTGCTATGTAAAGGGTGTCGTACATTTTGTGGGAGGCATAAGGAGGTGCTGAAATATTTATTTTATATATCAACAAGGTTTTAGGGAGTCGTACAACTATAAGGAAGTATTCAATGTGTAGAAGTGAATGTTTGACCAGTCAACCACAGATTAACAAGCACCTCAAGCATCTCAAGCACCTTAAATAATTTCAAGTAGCTCAAGAAATTTAACCATTTAGAAGATAAAATATTGATGATTCATTATGTTACTATTGTTGTATGTTTCTGAATATGATATTTGTTATTAGCAATACACATAAATGTTAAAGAATTATGATGCAATAAATTTGGTATGAATGTGTAGTGTTGAAAAATGTACACCTTTACATTTTCACACTATGTTTGCATCCCCTTAATTAATTGGACTTAATTAAGCTTGTGATTGGACCAATTATGCATTCACAAGCCTAATTAATTTCATTTTTTGAAAGGGAAACCCACATTTAATTAATGTCTACATTGATCTTAACATCTTGGAGATTGAATGTCCTAGGTTTAGGTCCTAATGGGCCCCTTAAGTCTTGAGACCCAATTTTTAATATGGTTTTAGCATCATTTTAATGATCTAAATTCAAATTGCAAAGTTCGGCTTGTGGTGTTTAATTATTGGGTAATTAAGGAAATACCTATAAATATATGGTTATTTTATCAATTTAAAACATATAACATTAAGGAAAATTTCACAAGCAAAAATATTATTTTCAAGAGCATTGGAGAGGAGATTTATCAATCATTTATTACAGTATTCAAGATCCTACCACGATGTCAAGATTTATGCGTGTTCATGCATGTTTTTGGAGCTAACATTGTGATGTAGGTTTCAAGTTTCAAGCAAGCATTCAAGAATCAAGATATATCAAGCAATCAAGCCATTTTATACAAGATCCAATCCTTAGAGAGGTGTGTTTGTCTCCAGTCCTCTAAGGGAATCCATTGAGGGTTTGGTGAGTTGAAACAATTCTTGTTCATTCATCATTCCTTACATTTTATCGCTATTTTACTATCAAGGTTTAATTACCAAACCCCTATTCACCCAAAAATAAAAAAATTATCCTCTATTTGTATGTGCAAATTTGCAGGTGAAGAAGGATTGAAACTTGATCAAAAGTGATTTTGCAAAGTTATCAATAGTGTCATCAAATCACGGAAACTTAGATCTCGAACTTATTTCCGACTTTCCAATAGTGAAACTTGGGGTAAACAAAATCTCGGATCTTGCACTAGAGGACCCCTGAAGGTGGGGGAAAACCCTATACAAAGACCCATTCGCCCTTGGGTGAATGAATCATTGTAAGAAACTTAGAACCCACTTTTTTGGGTAAGTTTTTCATGTTAATCACTTCCCAGATCTGCCTACAAACTGGTGTTTCTATTTGTGATATCATTTAACTTTGCATTTCAAGTTTTACTTCACATAATTGAGTTCATTAAGCATTTTATTTTTATCTCCAAAAAGTGCATTTCTATCATATTTTACCATTTTTTGTCATAAGGAAAACAACAGATCTTCCAATAGGGTTGACTCACCTAAGGGTTGAAAGCCAATTATACCTTTGGGGATCTCATTTTCTAATGAAATTAGGAAAGTGTAAGTGTATAGATCACACACCTTTTAATCATTCCACATTGATCGTCCTACTTACATTTTCCTATGTTTCAAAATGAAATGTTATTAATGCTTGGATGTGAGGATTCATTGTTATGATAACAATCTCAAACCAAATTGATGCAAATTGTTTGATGAAATGCCTGCATAGCAAAAAAAAATGTAAAAATTGCAAGTTCGGTCAAAATGTCCTAGTAGGGGTTATTACAATTTTATATTTAGTTCATTTGGTAAAAATAAAGTGTATTGTTTAGAATCAAAATTTGCATTAAAAATTCATCGTTTTCAAGTCTTTGCATCTTACAATTAGTCAATTATCATATTTCAGATCTAAAAATTGCATTTTTATTTGCTCAAATAACAATAACATTCTCACATGTTAGAAAATACTAAGAAAGACTTCATCATGGATATGTTTTTTGGTAAAGTGTGGATGTCCTTGAAATATTTGGTTAATGTTTCAAGTTGTGTGTTTGGTGATGATTCTAATGCAATTTAGACTATTCATGATCCTTCACCTTTTGATGCATGTCCTCATGAAGTAGACATCTTGGGTGAAGATGAAGAGATAATGCAAGCATTCATACACAACTCCTTATATAAATTTGATAAAAATGCAACCTTTTACCCCTCAATGTAATGGACTAATAACCCATGTCAACAACCAACACCTCCCATAATTCCACCACTTGGCATGTTCAATATTTTACATCCTAAAATTGAATCACAAAACAAATATCAACCATAAACCATGGAGGAACCTAGTCATAATGAAGACATATCTACTAATACCTCTCCATCCTATGTGAATAAAGTCACCAGCACACCCATTAACCTAGATCATTGTTATGGCCAAGGTTTTACAATTTTGACAAAGCAAGGATGTGACATAAGGAATGAGCATGAGATTCACAAATTTCTATAATAAATACCATCAGAAGAAACAAAGGGATTAAGCTATCAAGATCCTCTACCTTCACATCAAGCAGTTGCTCAATCAAGTAAGAAAAAAAAAACCCTATAAACTAAAGAATCTACCATTTCTACATACCATAACCCAGATTGAATAGACCTTAGAAAAATTTCTTAGCCTAGGATTGATTACATTACCAACTATCCAATAAAATAAGAAAGGAAAAAGTAAAAACATGTCTTATTGTGTATATCATAGAAAACTTGATCATCTTACTAATGAATGTCATGGTTTAAAGAAGGTATTGAAAGAATTTGATCTTTTTACAAGTCAATATGATCGTATAATCAAATAACAGTTGTTTACTTTGCTCCTTGCCATGTGATAGTTGTAGAATTACAACAAGCTCACTACCACATGTATTGAACTTTATGCCCAATTATATTTTGTATTGCAAGGAGTAGCATATCATATTATATCTTGGATCATTCTTGTCTTACACTTCGGGGCAAGGGGTTAGGTAGCCTTGTCTTAGGTGTATTTCTAATTGAGATTCCTATCTATCTCCTTAGAATGTTAGTGTAGCGAGTATACTAACATTTTAAGGGGGGCGCATATAGTCCCCTGATTACTGTTTGCATATTCCCTTCTTGGTGATGATGGAATACAACTCCTAGGAATTATGACCATATTAATCAAAGTGTGGCTTTCTTGATCTATGTGAAGTATCGCTTTTGTGGTAATGTTAAGCTTAATATCCCATAAGAGTGTGACCTTTCTCAACATATGAAATTCCTCTTTATGGTAATGTTATGGTTTGCATTCCCTAAGGTGTGAATCTTGTATTCCTTGACTAGCCCTCTCTTGGTGGTGATGCCAAGTGTGATTTTCCCTAAGGTGTGACCTTCCATTCATTAAGCGAAAACCCCTTTGATTATTTTTTGTTTACCTTGTCATTATTTCATAAGTGTCTAGCATAATACAACTTGCTAGCCTTGTGAATAAAATTTATTTCATGAGTATCTAGCATAATGAAGCTTGCTAGCCTTGTGAAGAAATTTTATTCCATGAGTATCCAACATAACACAACTTGCTAGCCTTGTGAAGCAATTATCATTTTTATGGGTACACACCTAGTGAATATCGAACTTCACTAGACCTTATGTTTTTCTCATATTGGCCTTGGGGCTCACCTAATGAATATAGACTTCACTAACCCTTATGAGTATATTTTATGGATGCATATCATAACACAACTTGCTATTCCATCCTTTTTTTCTTTTCTTTTTTTGTTTTTATATTAGCTTTGACATTGAATTTTTGTGTACCTTGTATTGCTGCTACACATGTGTGTGTTCTTTTGTCCCTATGCTGGTTTTCCATGAGATCATAGATCTTGGGGGCTTGATCACTCTCCTTGATCCTTTGTCATCTTATCTTTCCAACAACTATACAATTGGACCTCCCTTGACATATATTTCTCTACTTTAATGTGAGTTTGAGCGTAAGTTCACACTCTCACTAAAGTGGGGGATAAATGTAGTGCAGAAAATTGTATACCTTTACAATTTCACACTATGTTTAGGTCCCTTGATTTATTTGACTTAATTAAGCTTCTAATTTTCCAAATTATGCATTCCAAAACCTTATTTTTTATTTTTTTTTGAAAGGGGAACCAACATAAATGAATGCATTTAATAATAAAATTGCCTTGGATCATATCTGTCTTAGAGATATAGGCCAGGACCCATTTTCCCATGGGCGAATGGGTTCCCTTTATGAGCCAAGACCTAAATTAAAATATGATTTTGGTGGCATTTTAATGATTAAAATTCAAATTATAATTGTCGGCTTTTGGAATCTAATTTTTTGAGAAATTGGATAAACACCTATAAATACATAGTCATTTGATCATTTGAAATGGAAAACACTTTATGAAGCAATCATATTGAGAAAATATTATTGTCAAGAGCATTCAAGAGAAAAATTATCAGTCATTTTTAGCAACAATCAAGATCCTAACATCATGTCAAAGTTTATGCATGCTCGTTTTGTCTTGTGAAGGCTAATAAGTGTTGTAGGTCTTCATGTATTCAAGCATTTAATAAAATCAAATTGCAAGCAAGATCCGATTCCCTTGAAGTGACGTGTATGTCTTTATTCCTTCAAGGAAACTATTGAATGGTGGTGAGTTGTAGAAAATATTTCAATCATTTCCTTCCTTTCCATTAAGGTTTTTATCATTAACATTGCCATTGTGAAAGTGGAGACACTAAATTCATGGGGTTTGACTGAGGAAAATCCCTATATGGCACAATTTTTTTTCCATTTTTGTGTATGTGCAGGTTACAGGTTGAAGAAGGATTGAAGAGATCTTGAAGAGAAATTTTTGTATTGTTGTATTTTTTGTCATCATTCTTATCAAACTATGAAAACTAAGTTGCATCTCATTTCTCACATTCTGAAAAATTTGCAGGTGGAAAACAACATCTCAAATCTAGCACCAAAGGACTATAAAAAGTGTTTTTGGAAGCCTAATCAAAGACCCATTTTCCTAGGGGTGAACTAGTTTGTTTGCACATGTCATAATTAACTTTTGGTAACATGTACATGCCCTCTAATATTTCCCAGATCTACCTAGAAAGTGTTGTTACAATCTTATTATCTTCAAGAATCTAAATTTTACATAGTAGGTCATATAGTTCAATTAGTTAGTCAATTTAAATCATCCATAATCGTCATAAGGCCCTAAAGAATCCACCAACCTAGTTTTGATTGAGGTTGAAATTCAATATCTTGGCTTTTTGGTTGGTATTTTAATGAAATTTAGGAAGAGGCCCCTTGAATCCTAGGTTCTTTGAATTTAGAACCTAGGACACCTTTTCCCACCATTTCAATAAGCAACTATAGAATATAATACAATACAATTTGTAGATGTTGTGGTACATGTAGGTATGGTTACCTATAGTGATGTTGTGGTAACAACTACAAGCCATTGGGAGAAGAACTAACAATTGTGTATTGAATTAAGTGTTATTAGAAGCATTAATAGTGATTGTTAGCAAGAAAATTGGGGAAACAAAAACTGAAGTTCTAAACCCCAAGTACTTTTTGAGTGTTGTAGTTTATACCCCGACTTGAAGTTATATAAAGTTAGTAATGGTTTGATTCAAATAAAGGATTAACTTCATCTACTATAGATTCATAGAATGTAAGATAACATCATATGTATATAATTTTGGTATCATTATATTAATTATGTCAACAGAGTACATTCATACATATTATCCTATACTCTATACATATTTCCCTTATTACATATATTCCCTCATACATACATTCTTACAAATATATTCTTACATATAATTTTACATATATATTTCTACATACATCCCCATTCTACTATTATTCATATCTTTTCCTATACATATATCTACAGGATGGTACATCACCCCTCTATCCTACCCCTACTCTATATGCTATATTTTCAATCTTACAATCCACAACCACTTTGTGGTAAGATGCGGTAGGATTTTATTGGTAGAGTCTGAATTGTTGCTCTTTTCTGCAAACATCATCCCATCTTTCAAAATGTTGACTTATCCTCAAGTCAACTCTACTCTGCTAGAATAATATCCTTATATATCTCCTTGATTTTACAAAGATTATTCTCCCATTGTGTTTTGGCTAAGTGTAGTTGTTGAGTCTAAACTTGGATTTGCAGTAGTAGCCTCTTTGCCTCCAAAAGTGTTTAGGGAATTTTGATCTTCTATGCTATTTTTTTTGCTTCTTAGAGGACTCTTGTGATCATGTGTGTTAACCTTAAGCTTACTACTTCCCTTAATTGATGGAATTTGTTTTGGCTCTTGTCCCTTTGATCCTATAACTATTTAAATTGGGCATGTAGTGCTTCTATCTACACCTGGGATTGACCATCTATATCTTGGAGGGTGTTATATACTGTAGCTCTCTAAAGTATTGAAACTTCTACCTAGTCTATTTGAGCGTCAATTGGAGCTATTAATGTTGTCCATTTTAGATAAAACTAATAAAGTGTTTTGATATCTCCTTCCATGTTCTTCAGGGTCTTGATCTAGGACTCTACGTAAGATTGTGCGGTAGCACATTTCTTCCTCTTCTCATTGGTTTTAGCCTTCTAGTATTCTGCTTGAAGTTGTCTCATTATTTTCTTTTGTAGTTGGTCATTCTTGATCATCCCGTCTACCAAAATTCTTAACTAGATTTCCAAGGGTTGAGATGAGTCCCCTTGGAGATGTGGGAACTTTCTTTGAATATATTTATCCTTGACCATTTCCTCTAGCTGGTCAGAGTTCTCCACGTGAATTTTTAATATTTCTTCCATTGTTTGGTTTAAGATGTCCCCTAATTGGAATTTATGTAGGGGTGAATTTATCCCAATATCCACCTGTGATCCTACGAGAAAAATTTAGAGTAGCCACAAAGATTCCACCAGTTGGATCTTCTTCTATTTGGCCAAAAATTCCTTAATGGACTGCATAGAATATGTTGCAGAGGAGGATGGTTTTTCAAACTGTTGAAGATGATAAGATTGTTCTTTCTCTAAACTGGTTGCTTTATATTTTTCTTCTTCCTCATGCAACTTTTGATAGGATTTTTTTGTGGCCTCTTTGATATCTTGTTGGACCATTTGAGTGATCTATGGTTTCTCTATCATGAGTTTGTCTAACCTCTTCTTAGATTGGATCCCTTTGGTCGGTATCTCTACTATCCTTTGCTTCTGCATAGGTGTAACTATAGTGGCTAACTCTCCAATGGCCACATATTTTAGTTTCTCCTCTTAGTTGCTTTCTCTCTTCTCCTTTTGAGTGTGGTGATCAAAGAGTCTGATAATTGATCCATTAGGTCCTCCAATAATATGTTGGATGCTACCATGTATTTTATTATTTCTCTTTCTATTATCAATTGATTTGGGAGTGCGATATTGGGATATTTTTGGAGGGTCTTATCTAGAATTTATTTATGGAAAATACCACTAAATAGTTGATCCTCATCTATGAGTGGTGGCACTTCATGGATAGGTGTGTCCTCTGATAGATAGGTTTCCTCCAGTATGCTACTTTTTCCTTATGAAGGTTCTGCATGGCGAGTACTGATATGGAGCCTTTTAGAGCTTCAGGGAGTGGATGTGCTTTGTTCCTCTATCTCTTGCTTTGATAAACCCCACTTCTTGTGTAATTTCTTCTAATTTTTCTCAACGTGTTCTTTTGATTTATTCTTAGCCAAATTATACATATACTCCCAGTAGGTTGTGAATTTCTTAGCTTGTGGTCCCTTGGGAAGGTTGAGGAGTGTAGAGGCATAAACATGGATATTTTTATTTTTCACCTCATATGGGAGAGCTGGGGTATCCAAGATGTTCTAGGTTCGATCACTTCTATGAATGTATAGTCCTTGTCGATGAGGAAGATGATATATTTGATGTACTTTTGGACTACCTCATAAGAGATGTGTTCTCTAGCTTGTAACTTTTGTTGCAATGATTTGAAGAAACCCTAGTAAGTTATGGAGTAGGATGTGGCATCTTGGAAGTGTGTAACATTCTCTTGAATTTGGGCCACAACCAATCGAGTGGATTCCCAATTCTTTCCCTCAAAGGTCGAGAGTTGTTACATGAAGTAAAAAGTGAGGCGGAATAATAGTGTCCCATACTTGAATTCATAGTGATATTGTTTATTCCTTTGAATTTTATCTAGGAGCTCCTACCATAAGACCTCACATCAATCAATATTCTGCCCCTTTGTGACCATTTGGTAGATCGTACGAATGGTCATAGTGGTAGTTGAGTCCTCCCAATTTGTGTAGTACACCTTGTAGATGATGACCATGGTGGCATACTTGACTGTCGAATTTGTTATATTGGTGACATTAAGGCTTTGACTATTGTATGTCACTTTGATTAACCATGTGAATTCTCCATTCTTGATGGCCTTCTTTGGCGGTACTTCTCCTTGTACCCATAGGCCAGTTACTACTTTGATGGAATCTTTGGTGATTCTATAGGGCTAGTCCAAGTATACCTACTCATCATGAAATTAGATAAATATGATTTGAACCCAATCTTCTTGTGCCATGAAGTCTATAAACTCCTTCCAAACATCCAGTCATTTCTCAGAGATGTTCTTATACTGTGGTAGATATTGTTGTGTATTTGGATACATTAGGGTGTGCCTCAGGGCTTCAAATTTAGTATGGCTTATTTTTGTGAGGGGTGCATGAATATACTTCCAAATATCTTCTATGTAGATGAAATTTGAGGGTACCTTCAAGAATGCCCCTGTTGGGTCAATCTCCATTTCTTTGTATGGGAATCTCTCATATTTTTGCCTAGGTTTCTAAGAGATGTCAATGAGGGCAGATGCAACCATTTTTGGAAGCTAAGATTTGTAGTGGAATTGATAATTTTCTTTGGGTATGACTTGGAGTAGTTTGAGTGCATAGGTTTTAAGAGTAGAATAAACAATGAGTAAGAATGGAAGAGTGAGTCATGTATTTATGATTTGCTTGTGAGGTGAGTGTATTAAATGGTGTAGCCATTTTCTCATCTTCCCTTGTTTTTCTACCTGTTATTGTCCTATGACTCTTTTTTTCAGCAAGTTATTTCCTATCTTTGTTGTATGAAAATATATAGTATATTGTGTTCTAACTTTATTGGATCTAGGTTATTTTTGTTGTATATTATTCTTATTCAATCCCTTGTTTTATTTTTTTAGGGTTAGTTTGACGAAATTGATGTTCAAACTCGGGCCTACCCAGTATTTACAGAGGATGAAACCTAAATGTGAAAGTTATAATTGTCTTATTAGGATTGATCCTTATATATTTTATTTCTTTTATGGTCCCATGTTTATACCATAGGTAGATTTGTTTCTTTTTGGAGATTACCGGTTTCTAGTGTAGTGAATATTTTGGTTTTTTATATGTGGATATGTCCATAAGATGTTTGATTAATGGTTTTATGTTGGTTTTATTTAGTTGCAATGTGTTCCTTATGTTTGTGATATTTTTTGGAGGTATGATTGGATTCCTATGTACCATAAAGGCTCTTCAGAACCCATACACCTTACATGAAGTTAGTTCATGTTCTCCTTTCATCCATGCATCTAGAACTTCTTCACTATTAGTATTGCCATTGTCACTATCAAGTTCAATTTCTTCGGAGCTATTTGGGTCTTCTTCTTTTGTGGTAGGAAGTTTTGAGATAGAATAGAGATTCTTGGATCTTCCCCCTCTCTGTCTTGCTCAATTTCTTCTACATATGTTCTATCTTCCCTTTCTCCTAGTGGAATATGGACTATCTTATTGTCATCCGCCAAAGATATATCTTACTTTCTTGAGTCTACTATTCCATTAGAATTGATAATCCATCTTAATCCTATCAATGCGCTAAAAGTGTTAAATGGTTCCTTCATCTTAATAACCTCAAAATCAATAATTTTTCTCATTCCTTTGATTTTTATTTCCACATTCTTCCATGTTCCTAAATTCTCCATACTAGAGCCATCTTCCAAACTAATGTTCATTGGTGTTCTAATTAACTTGGTTCTTCCCAACCTCTCCCAAGTTGTTGACGAAATATGTTTAGGTCTACACCTATAATCTACCATCACATGTTTGAATTTAGTGTTATTAGGGCATGTAATGATTAACAGAGGGCCATTCTTCCAGTTTTGGTCTTCTATGAGTTGATGGATTCATTGTTGTTTTTGTTTGTTCTAATCTTTTCCTAGTTGTTTGAGTTTGAATAGGAGGTCGTTTTTCTAGACTAGAGAAGCTAAATTCTTTAGCATCATTACTTCTTCCTCTAAAAAATAGGCTATGCCATCCTTTTTTTTGTATAATTTTTTTTAGGCTCTATCTACTATCTTATCATGTTGTTTTTTGCTTGGTCAGAAGTAATCATATTCTTCTTCTTCCAGGTTGATTCTTCACTAAATTCATCAATTTCTCTTTGTTTATTCTTTTTGATATCGGTCCCTTGTCTCATCAACATTGTAGTCTTATTATTCTTAGTTCCAAATTTATTCTTTTTCTTAATTTTTATTTGTTGTTCTTTACCAAAATATTCTTCATTTGATGTATCAGATGACCAGTTATCCATCCTTTGACAACTTGAACTCCTTGGGGTGGTATTTTTCTTATTACTTTGGCTCCTTTATTGTCTTGCAAGTCATCACTTTTGGAGTGTTTTGTATTTTGATAATACTGTTGTTCTTTATCACATCTGAATATGTCATGATAATCATCTCAACAAAATAGGCATTTCCTTTTCTTTTCTGCCCAACACTCTATAGAATAATGACCTATCTTTTTCTAGTTATACTATTTAGTATCACTTCTTTGGTGTTTTTTCTACCATGCCCTCTTCCTCCTCTATAGTTTGATTTCCTATTACCTCCCATGTAATCTTGTGGTGGGTTATTTTGTAATGTATAAGCATTTTTATTATCTCTCCAAGGTGGTTGTTTGTAACTTGTGTTATACAAAGGACCTTCCATAAGTCCCTTAATATATATAGTTTTTATGCCTATACCTATGTCATAGTTGTAGTTCATAGGGAATCTTGGATTAGGATGGTTTGTTGTATAAATAAAATAAAATTGGTTTGCAGGAAAATCCTCAGTAAGGTGATATCCCATTCATGGCAAGTTCCACAATATAAGATATTTGTTTTATCTAGTACTATTTTCAATTCTACATGTAATGTTGTTGTTGGTATTTCTCCTTGGTCTTTAGGGCAATCATTCTAGAGATGACCTTGATAGGCCATCATTAGATCCAATTACTTTAGAATATAAAACATCAATATGTCGACTAGGCAGTGTCCAAGGTTGTCTGCAATAGAAGGCATCTTAACTAACTCTCTTAGATTTTCTATCTTTTTATAGCAACTGAAGTTAATTTTAGCCTAAGGTCGTTTAACTAG